>KZ806901.1:124120-136381 GCA_000696205.2 Oncopeltus fasciatus | reverse complement strand
ATATATATATATATAAGTATGTGTGTATTCTAGTCTCTATTTAGCTATGCAGAGACTTCGGGATCGACATCCCGATGTTGATGATAGCGGCTACATAAATATACATAAAGAGCCAAGGTGGGGTATTCTCTCCGCCATTGTTGTATTATGTAATGTTTAAAAAATAATTTTACACTCTCACACTTAACAGCAGTGTCTATTACAAGTGATACAAGGAGGGTAGAGCAGTATTGACAGTCCGATAGATCGGGATGAGAGTCGGTTTTTAAAATTGGATTTATTTGAATTTGAGTTGTCTTATACCGCGGGCTCGGGTATTCAGGCTGCTGACGTGAATGAAGGAGTAGGCATGGAAGTCGATGGCCTCTTCTCTCGTCAACCTTGAACCACTCCAACTTCTTGCAGCATCTAATTTCGTAGTTCTTCAAGGATAGATCCAAAATATACCTTACTGCTGCGTTTAAGTTTAACAGTCGGTGAAGAGACACGACTCCAAGCTCTGACTAATTCAGTGATTTATTACGGGTAGTCCTTCTTTTAAATTATAATTTAACCCCCCTGTTTAACCACTTATGATCATGGAGGGAGAGAACCACTCCTATTGGTCCGATTTTACACAAAAGCGAAGTTAGCCTAACGTTTCAACTTACTAAATTTTAATGACTATCATTTTTGCAGTCAAATAAGGAGAATCTAAGAAAGTGGTATAAACAAAAAAGAAAGAAAAAAAAAAGCTGTGACGAGCACAATCTCGTAAGATTTTTTCATTTCAATTTCAATAAATACATAACTATTGGAGCCTCCGGAGTATGGTAGATCCCTAAAAAAGTTCGGGCTTTTAAATAATAAAATTCCTTAAACAAAATCTTTTCAAATAAAAGAATTACACAACTGAAAAATGAAGTGCATTAGCAGGTAATCCTGGATGTGCAAGGTGCAACCATTATTGTCAAAACTAAGTAATAAACATTATTACGTATTATTCTATTTAACTCCGGTTTAAAAATTCAAAATTACTATAACAAAAAGTAATTAATGGATTAGTACGTGATTTTAAATATTATATTTTTGTTTTTCCTCTGATGTTCTAAAAAAAAAAATTTCTAGAGGCCCTAAGTCTTTAAAAAATAAGGCATGCATGACCAATTTGTGTTTGAATGCCATAAAAGTAAAAAAAAAAACATTACTAAGCAAATTATTGATTTATTTTTTTCAGAATCTCTAAATAATTTGAGTTAGGCAAATTTTGTATTTGCTAACAACTTTTATGGATCTTTCAATATTCTCAGAGACAGCTTATGCTCAATGATTTTCTTTTTTTGTTATTACCTGATTAATGCCTCATAAAAAAAAAATATCATATATATGCGGGCGATCATCTAATTTAGAGCTATTCAAATTACTATTTTATTATTTTTTAATTTCAAAAGCAATTTTAGATCTGATATACATCATTCCGGGTGTTTATCAGAGAAAACGTTATTTCTTAAAGAATTAATTTAAAATAACTAAAATGAACAGTAATGCATTTTCTAATTCAGTGTAGATATGATCTAAGAGAGTTCCTCAAGCTATTATGGGCATAATTTTTATTATTATTTTCCATTTCGGTTAGTCTTTCTAGTGTATCTGCGGAAATCTTTTTGTGTACGCTTACTCTAATTATGTGACACACACATGGGGAATACCAATAAGGCAGGGCAGACATTGGCTCCTCCTCGGATAGGGAGATGACCCAGTCTCTGAGACTTGTAAGGAATGCCAGGAAGGCGCGAGAACGAGCAGGGGATTATAAAATGATGTAGTCCTCCCCAACCTCCTCGAACCCGACCACTGTGGAGGAAATGGTTGGGCAATCCCTTGCGGCCCGTACTCAAACTTCACTGCACGAATTATGAGGAACACCGAATTTGTCTTCCACTAACAGCGTTCTATCGGATCACTATGGCTTGGCGATGAATTGCCCAATGAGCAAATAATGTTTCAGGAGTGAAGAGCAATATTCACAGAGGCACGTATACTTCTCTAAGCCTTCCCAGTTAAATGCTTATATAGATTAGGGTGGTTTCTTCTAGATAGCTATCTAGAAGAAGAAATAGCCATCTAGATAGCCCCCCCCCCCCATGACTCTAAGTGCAGAGAAGAAAAGATGACAAAAAGAAAAATATACTCATTTGAGTTTTAATCAGAAGTTTGATAAAACCAGACCAGCATTTTCTTTTATTCTAGCAAACTAGAGGAGTAGGACAGTTTTAGTTTAATAAATGAAACTTTAAAGTAGGCTTTCTCTACAACATCTTAACTAAGTTGCATCCTTTCTTTATTCATGGCTAAATTTTTTTCTCAAAAATACAATAGAACATCCACTCATTTCATAAATGTTTCAAGTACTACAAATGGGAATTATGTATTTTTAACATGCAACTTTGGTAATATAACATAAACCAACCACGTTGGCAACATGACGGACTATTGAAAAATTGCAACGTATCTTCACTAGTCCTGGATACACACACACACATATATTTTTGTCTATATGCGCTCTAGCGTCCGTAATTTTTTTAATTTTTTTTTTCTGTATTGCAAAACGTTAGATGAGAATGTTAAATATTGTAATGGATTAATGGGGAGGGGAGGTTTAGAAGGATCACAATTTAAAATTNCCAAAAAAAAAAAAAAAAAAAAAAAAAAAAAAAGTGTAAATTGCAACTTTATAGCATTTTTTTTGTATAATATTTAAGAAATATATTTAAGAAAGTAATTTAAAGTGATGAGTGGGTTCTCTTATTTTTGTAATATATAAACCAAATTCGATATATGATGAGGGAAAGAGGATTTTAAGAATGCTCGAGATGGATTTTTACTTATTAGCCTTCTTTTATGTCTGTATATTATTATTATATATTATCATATTATCTTTCCTTCTGTGTAGCAAGATCATTGAAAAAATAATTGCTGATTCTGTATTATATTACTCCCTCGGCCGTGGATATTAATTAAAATAATATTTAACACATATCCAATGTTACTGTTCAGTACATTGATTAATATTTTTTCAATATGAATTACTGTTTTAATTTCAATATCTACCAATAACTGTGCTTCATTATTTCATACACATTCAGTTATTACCAAGAATTTATCACAAATGTTGTGTTCATCATAAATGTGAATTTATTTATTTCAGAAACAATATCTCCTCGTTTTTTCTATTGATTAAATCATTTTTTACTGTTTCACTAATACATTCAGAAAGGAATAATTTTTTTTTTTTAATTTAAATTAATGTCTAGGTCTGGATCAATACTGACAGTGCACAGTTGTTTTTTTATTCTTTCTGTGTTTCTGTTTGTAAATGACCCAGAGGATTCCTGATGTGCTCATGGAAACTCCCAGCCCTAATAGGATACCATTCTTTATTGACTGGAATATATATATATATATATATATATATATATATATATATGTATATATATTCAGAAGGTTAATCTATTNATGTAACAATCATGTATGTCATAAGCGCTCTTAGAACAGTGAGAGTAAAACTGTAAGAAATGTTTCGATGGAGGCAGAGAATTCTTGACTAGTAGAATAGCTTATAGCAATAGAATACAAAAATTATGAATTTTTATTATAGTTTTTTATATTATATTATGAATGTTTACTGTTAAAAGAAAAATTCAATATTAATTATCCTTTTTATTCTATTTGTCTTACATTTCTTCATAGTCTCATTGTCAAAATTCATTATTTTAATAATATGCTTAATTTTTATTTTATTTCTGTATATTTGTATTTAATAATAGAGAAAATCAGGAATACATCCATATTAAATAATATGGACAAATATTTTTCAGTATAGACTGATAATAACTGGTCGAATTGCCAAAAGATTTCGAATTTAGCTTCCTCATCATTAAAAGTTTCGACAGTATTTTGAAGGTAAACCTAACCGAGGGAATCAATATAGTATAGCTAAGGGCCTCAGGTAAATAATGCATATGGTAGAACTTCATTGAGGCAGGTTGAGCAATAACGTATAAGCCTACTGGCAGCAGGTAGCCGAAGAAGAATCTATGTCCACAGAAAATTCTTATATTTGAGCACGAAACAACCATACCATCTTCAGGTGCAGTCTAAATGCGAAAATATGCCAATTACTCTCAAAAGGCTAACAAATAGCTTGGAATGTTAACAATGCAGAACATTGTAAGGAATATTGGATTACGTTCGTCCGGACATGGGACTTAAACAACAGTAATAAATGACAATTATTTATTACTGAATCAAACAATTCAGAACCAATTCCAGCAAAATATCGTCTTTATGTTAAATTATGTTCAAGAGAAGAAATTTTAGAAAGGTCTTGAAAAAAAATTTGTTTCGGATACAGTGGTAACTTTGTATAGTAAATTTGTATATGCTCTATAAAATTATTTATATATTCATTATTACCGACACTTATAAAAGTATAGCTATCGGCAAACTATTGTAAGTTGAATATTGAACGGCTTTAAATATTTTGATGTTTCTTAAATAAAAGGAACTCATCTTTACGAAACTTGGAATGTGAGTCGATTAGCGGGAAAGGTCGGACAGAGAGAGAGAGTGAGAGGGAGAACTCTAGCCGATAAACTTGTTTCACCGTAGAACGAAGCCTGCAGAATACATATCCGAGTTCCCTAACTCCTATGTTGGTATACCTGCTAGAATTGCTTCTTTCTACAATGGAATTGAATCAGACCATTGCTCTCTCCATTGCTCGCAGATAATACAGTCTACATTTGTATTGATTGGATGGTGTCCATGATTTGCATATAAGTACGTCAATGAGGAATTTCTATTTTTTTTTTTTTTTTTTTTTTTTTTGCGTGCTTTCTAAATGGCAACATACAACATGGAGTTTTTGTATATATCATAATTCAATCACTTAATGATTAAAAAAAGTACTTAAAACCTAATCTACCCAAAATTATAAGAAATACAGAAATACGCAGAAGTTATGTAAACTATGAGTATTCCTCATAGTGGTTGAAGAATATTTTTATTTCAAATTTCAGTGTTGCGCAGTTCCCAAGACATTTATAAGTAAATAAATATAATTCATAAATAAGCCAATTATGTTTCAGTTTAATTGCCTTAAATATTATTTCGAAAAAAAAAAAAATTTACACTACATACATATTTACATATGTATATGAATACATATTCAGTTAATTCCACAGTCCTCTTCGTCCGATTTCCCTCAATAACGGAATCAATGTTTCTTTTACATTTAAAAGTGGCTTACCAAACCGCTTAAAAGCCATTAAGAATAATTTATAATTTAGGATTATAATCAGTAAGGTCATAATTTAGTTATTCAACTTCGTTGTGTAACTGTTAAAATAAGTTATTTACCAATAAACAAATCTATTTCCAGTTCCATTACTCTAAAATAACTATCACGCCCACTAGATAGAAACTTAACTCCGTTAATCTCTCACTTCTATCCAATCGATTTCGCTTTATAATGAACCTAATCTGTAAATTAAATTCAAAAGCTAAATGCTAAATTTTATTAGGTTAATCAGTTAATTGCACGGATAATTTTAGTGTCAAGCAGGCAGTATAACCAACAGAATTTTTTTTTTTTTTAATATTCAATAGAACTATGGGAATGAGAACGACCTCAATAGCTCCTTTCCTTGAGAATTCGCTTAAAATGAAAAAAATAGCAGTTTAGATGAAACTTACAATTGAGTTTAATTGAGTGATGAGTGATAAAACTATTCTTAACTCTTAGGGACCAAACTGCTATCCATAAGTGCGAGAAGATCAGCATATATATGAAAATGTCATTTAATTTATTTAAAAATTACTAAATAGTTTGAGATTTCATAATAAATTAAAACAAATGATAATGACATGATTTTTTTCTGACTAGCTATTAAGATTTAAATAAGGATTTTAAAAATAAATTTCATGGTTTTTCTGATTTATCATTTATTATAAGAATATTATTATAAAAAGTCAGAAAAAGCATGGAGAAATATCATTTTACTCATGTGAGGTTGAGATAAAGCAAGTTATACGTCCAGAGCCACTTTACGGATTCCTCATGTATTCCTTAAAACCGCCCAGAGTCCCGAATCCGCAAGACTGAGGTGCAGAGTCGGCAGATGGAGAGAGTGGCGTGGAGTAAGCTTCTGTGGTAGGGACATGTAAGAAGAATGGAGCAGATGCACTCGTAAAGGTGGCCGAGATGAGTGCTGACGGGGATGCTGAGCGAAAATGGACAAGAAGAAGCTGTGAGGACGACTTCCAGAGATCCGACTTCCTGAGATCGGAGAGAGACCTGCGGCGCGAGGAACGTATGGACAGGGCCGAATGGAACAGAACGCTACAAGAGGATGAATCTGCGTAATAAGAGCTAATAAAGGAATCCGAAGTAATTCTGCTGTAAGCAAATACAAAAATTAAATACATAATTTATTTTCATCTCTTTTTTTTTTTTTTATAAATTTTTTATTCTAAGAATGATATATTTTGTTTGGAATATTTTTTGTTATGTTTTATGTATTATTGCTTATTGATGCAAATGTACTACCTTTGTCAGGTGGTATGTTTATGTTTTCTTTAAGGGAAATAAGTAGAATAAGCTGAGAGAGTGGTGTGAGAGGACAGCCTGCCCGATCTAGCGGATACCATTGGATATGGGAGACTTTGGAGAGACAGGCGGTAGAGACTCGAGCCGCGGTCTAGTGAGTACGTACCTGTTAGTCTGGACCTTCCAGGTATGTGCTATTAAGATATAACAAAAAGCAGCATGATATTAGTGTGTTTTCTCATGTGAGGCAACAGTAAAGCCAACGGGACTCCTGTAGTTGATGAATTCTTTAATTACCCAGTAATTGACTTTTAACAAATATTCGATAATATTATTAGTATTACTTATATAATAATCTTAACTTCAACCAGCCTATTCTTTACTCACACCCACTCCAAAGGTTACATTAGCATTTATATTTTTATGGTATGAACTATTTTCTTAATTTTCTTTATTAGAAATTCTGATTTTTACTTATAAAAAATATATTTTGTTTATAACATTTTATTAACGTTCAGTATTATATGTTATGTATTATTTCTAGTTAGTGATATTACCTGAGAGAGGCTGGAGGGCTGTACGGAATCCTTGAGCTTGCCGCACCTCCTGCTGGCCAGTCTTTTCCGCCGGTCCTGCCACACGGACCTCTCCCTCTCGCTGTCCTCGTGGACACCAAAGAAGAGAGCTGTGTTCTTCTTCAGCTTCCTGCCGAAGAGAGAGAGAAAGTTAAAGAAAGCTTAGGTTTGAGTGTAATATGGGAAGATGTAAAAGAAATGTAACAATCATGTATGTCATAAGCGCTCTTAGAACAGTGAGAGTAAAACTGTAAGAAATGTTTCGATGGAGGCAGAGAATTCTTGACTAGTAGAATAGCTTATAGCAATAGCAATCTCCGGGTAATGATGGACTGGTCAAGAGAAGAGAATCAACCCAATTGCTAAATTACATAAATTCAACTCTCTATATGAATATGTTTTTCCATCAAAGCGTGAAATTAATAAAGTAGGGACATAAGCAATTTTGGTCAATTCAAAGCTCTTACCAGAGATCATTGGAAATAAAAATAAATAATAAACGATTAAATGCCAGGGAATAGAATACAAAATCTCACTGTCCCAGACAGGGTTATTTTAAAAGAAATAATTTTAAATCGATACATCTCTTTTGATTGAGATCTAGATTTCCTGCTAGAGATCTTAGCTCTTGTGACTCTCTTGCAGAGGAGTTAAAAATCAAAATTAATATTGCCAAACCAATGAAACGAGCAAAAAAGTAGAAAACAAAAAACAACCAGATGACAAAAAACATTGGTGTAGTACGAGAATAGCAGCTGTCATCAAAGATGAATTTGGGTCGCTAGGTTAGCCGACGGGTTTCAGTCGGGTCTCGAGCCTGACACAGCTGTTTAAACATCCGCCTTGACACAGGCTTTGGACGAGAAACAAAAATCTGTTCAGTGCTATGGGAGTTTATAGGAGGGCAGCCACCTTCAGACACTCTATGACAAGGGTTTGAACGGGAGATGAAAAAAGGAAGGACGCATTCGAAAGTATCTAATTAAAATAAAATCTTGGGGTGCCGGCTTAGCTCATGGGATCCGTTCGGGTCTCACAATCCTGACGCCGCGGGTTCGAATCCCGCCCAGGTCAATATTTTATTTATAACATAGAAGCTTGTCCCCTTAAAATGGGATGGCAACCTGTAGATAGCCCCTTCCTCCATGACCCTAAATGGTTGAATGGAAGGCTAACACTTAAATAAAAAAAAAATTAAAAAAAATCTGAGAGGTTTCTATGCCGAAGCATATTTGAGATTCGGGAGGATCAGTGGCAAACGATCAGTTTTACTTAAATTTATTTTGTGTTATTAAAAGAAAAAACTCATCATAGATATCCTGAATTCTAGGAAATTCGAGATATATCGCGATTTTACTAAGAAAGAAAGGATGAATTTCCGATAAACAGAGATTTTCGTTATTTATCCCAAATCTATGAAGTGAATGAAAGTTTTGTTATGTAAGAAAGGGAAGCCAGGAAGATGTAGCTTGGCGTAAGTAATGTCGATTTCGACCCGAATCCCCTACTTTAAATTGCATAGAACACAGAACATAGATAGAGCTCATGAACAAAATATAAGCTCTGATCCTCACTAAGATCAACACAACAAAGATTATTGGCTCCCTCAGTAAGAGTAAAAAATCATGTAAATTTAACTATACGTAAAAGAGAGCGACTACCTTTAGAGGTAGTCAACAGACTGCTGGACAAATATAACTAACTTAATATGCGATGAATTGTTGACCGTAAAGTTCCATGAAGAGAGGATTGTCGGGAATTCAATTATGGTAGTTGAACAATTAAAAACTAATTTGAAACCAAAATAGTTTTTATGTAGGCCAACATTTTGGCCTGAATTTCAGGCCTTCGTCAGGGCAGAATTTGAAAGGGAAACATACAAATAATATAAAAACATGCCTATATATGATAATAAAAAAAAAAAAAAGTGAATGAAAATAAAAAACTGTGTGTAATCGATAATAAAATAAAATGGATACTGAACATATAGTAAATTAAAAATTATTAATAAAATTCGTAAGTGCACATACCAAGTAGGGTATGGGGGAGAGAGAGAGAGAGAGAGAGAGAGAGAGAGAGAGATACTGGTGCTCAACAGAGTTCATATCGTGACTGATCTGTTCAAAAAATTTTTATTTTACCGTTGTGGAAAGAAACGGGAAACGGACGAGAAGNTAGGGTATGGGGGAGAGAGAGAGAGAGAGAGAGAGAGAGAGAGAGAGATACTGGTGCTCAACAGAGTTCATATCGTGACTGATCTGTTCAAAAAATTTTTATTTTACCGTTGTGGAAAGAAACGGGAAACGGACGAGAAGGTTTAAATGGCTTAGGTTTAGTACATATCGCAACAATATTGTTTATACAGTTAATAAGTTATTAAGTGTTGCACATGGGTTATGCGATTTAAATAATATTGAAAAAGCCATTTTTATTATTTTGGATGTACGAAAAGATTCCTCGAAAAGGGAAATATTATGTACCCGAGTGTTTTTCCTATTAAACTTGTGGTTGAATTAAAAAAAAAAGAAAAAAAAAAGGGGGTTATTTAACCACTTAGTGTCATGGTGGTAAGAGCTATCTACGAATGCCAATCCATGGCCGTGGATAAGATTTTAATTACTGATAAAAGCTTGCCCTGTAGCTCCAAAATTGTAAGACCCGAACAGATCCCATGAGCTACCCAGGTGCCCCTCAGGTTGATATTTTAAGTGTTTTAAAAGGTTGCATAGCTTACAATTGAATTTTTTTAAAATACAATACAATGTAAAAAAAAAAAAAAAAAATTAGGGTGGGATCCGTTCGGTTCTCGCAATCCTGGGTAAGCCTTTATCGATAAATAAAAGCATGTACTGAGCCATGGATGTTAAGAATAGGATGATAAACTGTAAATAGCCCCACATTCTATGACCCCAAGTGGTAAAAAGGGAGGATAACTCTTAAAGAAAAAAAAATTGGCACAGTTACGGTCAATCAAGGTTTAATCTTCATAATTGACATAGCTTTAAATATTTTTTTATAGTATATGAAGAATTGTAAATTTTAACATATAGGTATTGCTACTTAAAAAAAAAAAAAAAACTTATTTTATGGAAACTGCTTAAGAATGTAAAAAAGTCAGGTATTCCCCTACTAAATTTAAATATGGAAACTAAATTCAGTATTTCAGCTTCTTTACTAAAAATATGATTACCTAATATTACATTTAATAATTATATAGGTCTATATTCTTAGGGAAAACGAAAATTTAGGAAGTTTTCAAAACGTAACATGGGATAAGTGCATTTCCTTCAAATTCATTATTTTTAGGCAGCTTCTGCATGACGGTTTTTCTTAGCGTGTGTCTGTTTAAAAAACTATAAGTTTACTAACATATCCCAATATTTTTTTTAGCCATATCCAAATGAAATTATCTATTTATAACTAATAATGTCCAAATGACAGATTAAAAAAAAAGTTTTGATCATTTCTCCAATCCAAGACACCAAATAATACAGTAAATATTGTGTGTGCTTACGTGAGTATGGTTTATGTATAAACCAAGAGTTTTATAGCTATTAATTAATTTTCAATAATACCATTAATACATATTTATTTAAGGATTTACCATTGTCAAAGTAATTGTCATAATGATATTTCCTTTAAAGTAACATATAATATCTTTTTTTTTTATAAAATAAATAATATAATCCTACTATATCATATATCCTTGATATAATTTATTATCTGTTTAATTTATTACAATTTAAAACATGAAAGGAAGTAAAGTATACTATACAAGCGAGAACTTTTCTACAGGCCGCATTAATGAATTAATTTGTACTTCTCTTGAGTTCTCCTGTAATTATAACGGGGACTGCGAAGTATATTTCTATCTGTCTGTAAGCTAAAAGTTTTGTTTGACTTTGTTGCAAACTCGGATATTGTTTTGGAGGCAGGGGCGTACCTGGTGGAATTTTTACAACTATTTTGTGAATACGGCGCCTTTCTCTTTAGAGGGGGGGGGGGGGGCTTTGGGCGGTCTTTTTTACCGCGGCTTGTTCAAAACGGTGCCGAGAGTTATATTTTTACAGTGAGTTCCAAACAGTACTGGAGCACATGTCCTACCCACCCGGAACTTCAATGCCACTCATAGTGCAATTTGTAATCGGTACTCTTCAAAGGTTTGCGTACATTCCAGCGGGGGTTTTTTTTTTTTTTTTTTTTTTTTGCCGATTTTATATTTCATCTTAGAGAATATTCTGAACCGGAACAGCAGATTATTTTTCCCTTTTCACTCGCCGCATACCGATTAATTGAATTCATTCGGGAATTATTTTAACAACCTTGATTGTTACGGTCAATCCAAATGTTCAATTTAAATACCCTTTGCTAGAAAAATCAATCAATTATCAAAAATAAAGGTTCTCAAGTTTTGTGGAAGAATGTAGATCATTCTACACTATTTACGACCTTGTATTTAGAGCAGGTGGACCTACCTGGGACCTAGAATATAGGGCAATTTGGAAGTGCCATCTAGTATGAGGGAGGGCCAGATTCTTTTCAGTGGACGTGGAAGAAAAGAGGGAAGTGGAGCAGAAGAAGACAAAGTGAGGGTATCACTTAGGAGATGAGGTGGCTGTAGTCGGGCGGCACTAAAAGGGATGAGAGACGTCCTCGACTGAAGACAGAAGGCATGGAAGAGGGGAGAGAGAATGAGAGAGGGAGAGAGGGGAGGCTGGGAGAGCGATTCGAAGTGGTGGAAGGAGCGGAGCTCCGCCGATTCTGATTAGAAGAGTGCTAGGACATCCTCGGCGCAAACCATCGAAGAATGAAGCTTGAGAAGATGGGACCGACCTGGGTGACTGATATGTCCATAGCAAGAGGATGCAGGGAATTTGGGGTTTGCTTAACCTGACAGATAATGGTTCATAGGGTCTGAACTAAACACACTCTTTGGCTATATACTCAGCCATCTGGCCAGATATATTCCTAAATTTATCAGAATTACTTCACTAGGGAAGGCATTGGAAGAAATATGGCGGAGTGCCTTGGGAACAACCCCTCTACAGTGGATGGGCTGTTAAACTTTCTTAAAAAAGCAGGTATAGCCTGGAATAT
>KZ806901.1:29634-39867 GCA_000696205.2 Oncopeltus fasciatus | reverse complement strand
TAGATATATTAGTTATATATATATCTATATTAGTTATATATATAGATATATTAGTTATATAGATAACTAAGCACGTTTTTCAATCTAATAAAATTTAGTGTTAGTCTTGTTTGCGCAGAGCAGTCTGCGGTAGTGTTCAAGGTCAGCCTCCTCATTGGCATAAATAAATCTTTCTTCTCCGGGGAATTTCTAGGAAAGCATTAGTTGCGAAACTCATGCTATCTGTACTTGGCGGATGTAGAAGCCATGCGATTGACTGTCAACTGTCCCCATTCCTTCCGTAGAGGTAGGTACAGGCCGTGAGTGACACAAGGGACTCTAACGCAGCCATTCACTGTTCTTCCCCGCCAGCTTCCAGACTGAGTCACCTTGACCTCTGCCAAAAAATAAACTGAAATATTCCTGTGTGACTACACGAGGAAAGTAAAACCTCCCGGTCTTGTATTCTGGAATCTGCAAGGAACTCAAGCGTGCATCGGTGTGTCTGTGCCTTACTGTGCTCAGGAAGGCAAGTCTTAAGTGGGAGACTGTACTATCAATGCTCCAGAAAAATTTTAAAATGGAAGGGAGATATCTAAGGACGAGAGATTCAGATGATTTTTGTAGGCAATTAAGTATTTATTTAATATAAACTTCTATTCAATGTTCAATATCTTTCATAGTTTTCCTTAAATGTTCTCTGCGCTCTTAAAGAGCTACAAACAGGGCATTTGTCCTGCCTTTTTGATGTTGTTAAGTAGCATATAGAAAAAAGAGCTTTTAAGTTATTAACGTAACGTTAAATATATCTTTAGGATCACGATGTCTGATGGTTAATTTACTAGACTCCTCAGCGAAAGGTCCCGAGTTTAATGCACACAGTGCACAGTAAGTTTTCTTTCTTTCTATGCCTCTTTTTGTAATGAGGTTTCCCGGTGTGCTTCTAGGGAACACTCATCCCTTATTGGTTAACATTCTTCATGGGAAATGGGAATATATTTGACGGCCAGAACTATGTGCTGACCATAAGTTTTTTTTTAGTGTGCTGTTAGTGAGAATAGATACATCCTTAATATGTTTTTACCCCTTGGGCCTATATGGCTAGTTAAAGAATTATTTATTATTATCATTTATTTCTTTTCCGCGTGTCGACTGCTCGTGTCACTGGCAGTGACAAATAGTTTTTTTTTGTTTTTTTTTTAAATACATATCTTTTCTCTACCTACACTTCAATCATTCCTATTAGTATGGTTTTAAACATAATTATTATTATTTATATAACCTCCATTTCAACTAATGAGTCATTGAAAAAATACCTTTTTATTGAGCTAACCTAACCTTAACACCCATGGTTCAGGACTAGCTTATCTTTCTCGACAAAAATAATCGGCAGTAGAACCCACAACGCCAAAATTGAGAGTCTCTAACGAAACCCCCTGCTAACCCTACGCCTGCTTCATTTTCAAATCGTAGTAAAAAGGAATTTACTTATATTTCATGATGTTGCGATGTAGAATGAAATCATCGCTGAAAAAAAGATAAAAGCTATCTTTATTTGTTCAAGCATGATTGTGAGAAATCCTCGAAAAATATTGACCCGAATGCGATGAGCAGGAAATGTCATAAGGAAGGAATTTCTTCAAGTCTTTGAAAGTAAGATAAGTTCAGAAGTAATTTAGTGTACTTCAACCAGAAGGAGTCTGAGCTGTAAAAACGTGCACTGCTTAAAGCAGTTGAATTTCACAGTGTAGTTTCCCTCGTAGAGGATTTATTTGCAGGTTCTGCCAGGGAAATCTTACTTTGGTGATGTGACACCAATTTAGAAAAAAAAAGTTTTCAATTCTTCAGCGATACTACTTACAAGAAGCTGAAAATATACTCTGTAATATATTATATATACGTACAATTGCGAACACAATTTATAAAATGATAAAAAAATTCTGTAATTTAATCCACAGGAAATGGAATGGAGGGTTAAGAGAGACCGAATTGCAAAATCGCTAATATCTTCGTTATTTTAAGCGTTAATTAAAAAGAAAAATTGAAAGTGATTCCCCCACTCTCGTTCGTCTAAATTCGCCCTTTTAAGAACTCGGCTTATATATAGTTTATATAAAATACACATTTTAAAGCGGTATGACAAAACTAACTAATTTTAGCTTTTTGTATACATACTTTTGTTAAATATGTATTTTATATATATATATATATATATATATANAGTCATCCATATATATATATATTCATTTCACGTAAATCCCTGCTCCTAATTGTTCAATTTCGCTTAGTAACTCCCAAAAAATTTATTTCGTCAATAATTCGTGCTGTGTTTCGATAATATAAACAAAAATAACTCCCAATATCTTATACAGCTTTATGTACTCTCACTTAACTTTTCAGGTAGATAAAAATGAGACAAACAACTAATACCGGCATTTAATATTAATCCTACATTACAGATTATCCCCACACCTATTATTTGTTCGATTTTTCTCAATAACGATCTAAGCCTTTAGTTTTGCATTATAAATTATATATATATATNTATTTAGTTGTTTGTTTCTCGTTGCTAAGTTGGCAATAATAAAAACTTTTTTGGGCTACAATTTAGCATATATCTCTTGAAATCCGAAGACCGATTCCGGGCTAATCGTACCTCGTAAAATTCCACGGTGAACTATATTTCTCCACAATAATATCCTATTTTTCTATGAGCCCTTTATTCTTATATATATATATATTTATACTTATATAAAATAAGAAAAATATTTTATTTTTTGGCCCAAAATATTCGTTCAAATCAGCTGTACTGAATTAGCATATTTATTTTAAATTTGTATCCCATAAATGTAATCTGGGCTAGGTCTTCAGGTATCTGGAGGTAATAAACCACTTTC
Source organism: Oncopeltus fasciatus (assembly GCA_000696205.2). NCBI lineage: Eukaryota > Metazoa > Arthropoda > Insecta > Hemiptera > Lygaeidae > Oncopeltus > Oncopeltus fasciatus. The sequence goes on along the minus strand of KZ806901.1, from coordinate 36,991 downwards.
GCTTTATTTTAAGCCATATTCAGAGGAAAATTACAGATTAAGTTATAACAAACACAGATATCAACGGTAAATCTAACTGATGCTATCATATGTAATTTTCATTAATCAATGGTAAATATTAGAAGATACTAAATTAATCATATTTAGCTTCTATTTAGTTACACATAATATAAATGTTTTGCGAAGAGAGGATTATCAGGAATTCGGTCTTGTTAGTCAGAGAATTAAGAACTAATTTGTAACCAAAAAGTCTTTATTGTAGCCAACGTTTTGGCCTGAATTTCAGGCCCTTATCAGGACTAAATAAGAAAAAAAGCATACAAAACAATATAGAAACATGTATATATGTCATAATCTGACAATGAATAAATAAATGAACTAGTAATCGTCAATATAAAATGAATACTAACAATTTGGAAAGATAATAACATATATTTTTANGTGTGTGTGTGTGTGTGTGTGTGTGTGTGTGTGTGTGTGTGTGTGTGTGTGTGTGTGTGTGTGTGTGTGTGTGTGTGTGTGTGTGTGTGTGTGTGTGTGTGTGTGTGTGTGTGTGTGTGTGTGTGTGTGTGTGTGTGTGTGTGTGTGTGTGTGTGTGTGTGTGTGTGTGTGTGTGTGTGTGTGTGTGTGTGTGTGTGTGTGTGTGTGTGTGTGTGTGTGTGTGTGTGTGTGTGTGTGTGTGTGTGTGTGTGTGTGTGTGTGTGTGTGTGTGTGTGTGTGTGTGTGTGTGTGTGTGTGTGTGTGTGTGTGTGTGTGTGTGTGTGTGTGTGTGTGTGTGTGTGTGTGTGTGTGTGTGTGTGTGTGTGTGTGTGTGTGTGTGTGTGTGTGTGTGTGTGTGTGTGTGTGTGTGTGTGTGTGTGTGTGTGTGTGTGTGTGTGTGTGTGTGTGTGTGTGTGTGTGTGTGTGTGTGTGTGTGTGTGTGTGTGTGTGTGTGTGTGTGTGTGTGTGTGTGTGTGTGTGTGTGTGTGTGTGTGTGTGTGTGTGTGTGTGTGTGTGTGTGTGTGTGTGTGTGTGTGTGTGTGTGTGTGTGTGTGCGCGTGTTCTTACGCAATACGAAAGATAAATCATTCCTCTCTTCATACACTCACACATGCAAACTTACATAGAACGATCATTCCTTTATCGTAATCACGAAACTGGTTACTATCAGATTTGTTATAATGTTTCAATAATCCCTAACTTTTCTCTCTTTACATCGGCAAAGCCAAGTATTATACTTATTTTATTATCCATAAAATAACTCTATTTGAATTCGAAATTCCTGGGCTGTGACGTCAACTTGTCGCCAATACTTGAGATGAAGGACCAGCGAGAATCGAATTCTTTATCAATTGCGATAACTATGTGTCACCTTTCCGCGTAGATTTGAGTACGTACTTGAAGTTAGACTCTCTCCTGACACAGAAACAGTACTATTCAGGTCAGATTTTCAAAATCCTATTCTTTCGGAAACCTCATGAGGCAAAGACGTTTTTCTGTTAAAGTAACCCTTCACTGTATTGAGCATCCCAGTTATTTCATACTACTAATTTCGATTATCTTGTCGATAGAAAGCTACTTCATGTGATTATGTCGACAATAATACCCAATAAGGAAGGATTGGTCGGGAATTCGGTATCAGGATTAGAATAAATAAAGAAATCTTGTAAATGATTATTGCCTAATGATTAACGTGTGTTATTGCCTAATGATTACGTTTCGGCCTGAATTCCAGGTCTACTTCAGGGCTGAGTAACAAAAAAAACATACAAACATGGCCTAAAAAGTAAGAAAATATAAAGGAACAGGAATAAACAGAACAGTAAGAATGTGTGTGAACTACAATATAAATATATAAGTAATTAGACTAAAATTGGACATATGTAAGAAAAAGAAAAAAATACATTGTTAATTAGAAAAGTGCACATACCACTATGGAGACTCCACGTGGGAGAGAGTCTCTTTCTTTAGAGAATCTAATCAAGTGTCATTTTTTGGAGCTATTGTAGATTTTTTGTGAATATCGTAGAAACGACATACTCTTATTATTTTATTAATAACTTTTTCCTTTATATATTATATTTGTATATTTTTTAGTCATCCTATTTTTTATTTAGTTGTTTGTTTCTCGTTGCTAAGCCCTTAACGTTGACAATAATAAAAACTTTTTTGGGCGATAATTTAGCATTTATCTCTTGAAATCCGAAGACCGAAATTCGGGCTAATCATTCCTCGCAAAGTTTCACGGACAGCTATTTATCTCCACACTAATATCCTATTTTTATATGAGCTCTTTATTCTTTAAATGCTCAAGTTTTTTTTAGTAATAATATGGTTTGTTTATTGTTTGCGCAAATAAGACCAGAGAATTCCTTCAGTTAGATAAGGGGAAAGGATGAAGGCAGATATCCTTTTCCCTTATCTAATTTCTATAACGTAGCAATTGTATCATTTTTATTTCAGAAATATATTATTTATTAGTAATTCATCTCTAAATAATAAATTTCGTCATACTTTTTGTAATTTCTTATGAGCCGAACAGCTCATAACAAAGCACATTAAATGGACCCATTCCTAGAAACATACTTGCTTACTTGGAGAGTTTTTGACCTTAGAGAGTACTAGTATAATCATGTTAGGTAGGTGTGGTGAGCTAATTTTTTTACACAGTTGTTGTCACATTACTTTTAGTTGTGGCAATGCTATGTAATAATAATGTAAATCATTTATTTGTATTTGTTTTTCTTATGACATTGTATTTAAACAGCTCTTAATTGGGCTTAGCGTTATTGGCTTTCAATATAAGCCGAAACGTTGGCAAATGATTAAAAAAACGAATGTGTGTTTTTTAAATTGTATTTTTTTGGTTCTGCCTTGACCGAACCCCAACAAAAAAACATCTACTAATCACACTTGTTTACATTAAACAAGTAAATAATCGTCAACTTATCAAATACATTAAAACTGAATTAAGGTTGGAAGAAGTTCTTCTTAAAAAGATTCAGTAGAGAATACATATTTATAAACAATTAATGACAGGGAATATAATAAAAAAATCTATCTGTCCTAGCCAGGAGTCCTGCTTGCCGGGCCGGAATGTTTCCATTACACCACTGGGACGAGCTAGATAACTTATTAAATTCCCACCACACTAGCGAGAGCCTAACCCACGAGTAAGACGAATACATCGTCTTATGCTCGAAGGAGCTGACATTTTCTAGCTATTTGTCGACTCTCATTATTTACTTTTTAAATTTTTCTTTATAAATATTAATTTAGTTGTACTTTAATGTCCCACGTAAATTTAAAACAATTAATGAGAGGGAATAGAATTAAAAAAAATCTATCTGTCCCAGCCAGGACTCGAACCTGGATCTCCTGCTTGCAGGGCCGGAATGTTTCCATCACACCGGGACAAGCTAAATAACTTATTAAATGCGGACAGATAGATTTTTTTATTCTATTCCCTCTAGTTAATTGTTTAAAATTTCCGTGGGATAATAAACCACAACTAAATTAATATTTGTAAAGAATACATATTTATGTTTGGGCCTCAACTTAGTGGTTGAAACAATTTCAGATCTTGTGCAGCCAATAGGATCCTGAGCAATATTAAGGCCGGCCGTAAAGAGAAGAGCTAGGTCATTAAACAGCTGATTCACTGGCTTTATTGTTCGGCATTGACTCAAATTCAAGTGGTCTCAAACTAAATTATCAATGCCACTCATGTCAAGTGGCCAAGTAAGTTCAATTCCAGCTAGTGGAGAACTAAATAAAACCGCAGTTGTGAAAAACAATTAAGCAATTGATTTTTTTAATTTTTTTTATTTTGCATTATGCCGCTAAGTTTCGAGTGCTATAATACTCATCTTCGGCCTTTTTTTAAAAAATACTTCCAAGCTGCTTGCTGCTACTTAATTTTTAGTTATTCTAAGCAATTTTCTGTATTATATCAAAATGAATTTTTCAGAACTCTGTCAATATTACTCCTTTTTTTTTAAATATGTATTCATTTCGATATTTATTATCATTTTTTTAAACATTTATATCAGTTAAATCACATTGTTGTCAGAGAAAATTGGAAAGCAATTAAGAGTCCTATTATGTGTTGAATTATTATTACTTCAGCATGTTATGGAATGCTTGTTAGCAATATTAACCTGGATGTATAAAACCAGCTAAGCTTAAATTTGGTTTATTTATTTAGAGATTCATTATCTTTATCTCCAGCTGAAGGTCTGATTTAATGAAAATTTCATATGAAAAAATCTTCAAAACAGAGTATGAGGTCGTTCATTAACATGTGTCGAATATATCTGACATATTAACAATCCAACATATCACTGAATCTAGCCCAGGTTAAGTTAAATTTTAAAAGTCAAATAGAGCTTTTACTTCTAAAATAAAACGAAACAAATTTATAGTTACATTTGAGTGTTTGCAAGGAACTAGTACTGAAGATATAAAATTTGAAAGCTTAAAATAGAAAAAAAAAAAGTATTGAATTTACAAAATGTTGAATGAAAATAAGCGTATGATAACCATTACCCTAACCAGTAGAGTTAATTTTTTACTTCCTCATTACAAAAACTCATTAATTTGATCCTCTGAGTTAAAATATATAGTGATATATCAAAACCCCTAAAAGCCGTGCTGTAGCATGAAAGCTTTGGTAAATAATGATTTGTTTACTAAAGCTAATTTTTTTTAACAATTAATGTTAACAAACAAATGGTCGGTCATAAGTATTACTGGCATAGCTGAAAGAGAACTTCAGTATCCATTTAACATAATATATTCCTGATTGCTAACAAATTTTGTACATACAGTCACTAACAAAGTAATTAGTCGTTATCTTGGGATTCCATTAAAGGCATTCTTGTTTATATAAAAAAATAAAAAAAAAGCCTTATAGTAAATAGTGTGGGATTTGGCCTACATGGTCTGTGGTAGGGAAACGGATCTGGTGAGCTTGAAGTAGAGGACCCGGCGTGGGTCGGACGGGTCCCTCTTCTTCATCGCGGAGCAGAGCACTCACAACACACACACACGAGGTCACAGGAGGCCCGCTCGGCAGCGAGGCCCGCACAGCACTGATAACACGTCGCGGGAGACGCAGTGGAGAGGGGGGGAGACTACCTGCGAGATAACAGGGGATGGAGTGGGAGGGTTATGAGTCACGAGAGGAAGGATCCGTTTTAAAGAGAAATACTAATCTCGCCGCCGAGACGCACAATTGGGCTGGCACCAAAGTATTGTTGAAGGAGGTATACTATCGCTATTGTATTATAATAATACTGAGAGAGTATTTATTAATTATATGAATAAGACTATTATCTGTTCACAATACCAATAACTCAGTTCGGTGGTCAAGACTTGAGCCAACGCAACGGGACTAACAAGACAAACAATAACATTTTTAATGACAAAATTCAGGAATTTAATACAGAATGGTATGGAAGTAAAATAATCAAGGGTAATCTCACTCACATTCAGGTTAAGAAGCAGTCAAGATGAAACAATTTTATTATTATTTTATTTTTAAAACCTATATGCCAAACATCGAGTCTTCGGCTATAACCCCATCCAAAATTTATTTTAAATAAATAAATGACTGATTTAATTATCATCTCAATTTTCACATCTCATTCAACCACTATCTTGGAGAGGCTATCTAGGTTGTCATCTCATTTTAAACATCCACGGCTGAGGACAAGCTTTTATTTATCGATAAGAGCTTGCCCTGAGCGGAATTCGAACCCGCAGCGCCATGATTGTGAGACCCGAACGGATCCCATGAGCTACCCTGGCTCATGAAATGACTGATTCTTTCAAATTGTTTTACTTCCTTTAACTTGTCCAAAAGTTAACATTACAAATTGAAAGAATTTTAACACTAATCACAAAAATGGAACGATAGTGCAAATACTAAAATATCAAATTATATATTGAAGCCAATAAGGAGGTTTATGTTCATATACGATCCTATGTAGTTTAAAGGGGGAAGGTAACCTGGAGGCTCAGCGATGCCGAAACTGTTATCCTTATCGTGACGTTATCATGATGTGGAAACAGCTCAGGCCTTTTGTCTACATATTTTTTTCGTTTCCTCTCCGGTGATTTTCTCTTTCAGTATGCAAAATTTTTTACTTATATATATTTATATAATTATCAGGCGGGAATTCCTCTGGTGGATAGCACAAATCTTAGACGCAGTCAAAAGCAGAATTTCAACGGAATGCACAGCGATCCTAGGATCGCAATGCAATATTAAATACGCAGTAGTAGGGCTTGCCTATTTCTGTTTTCAGAGACTCATTCGGACGTCATCCGATCATGGATTCCATGAGGTTCTACTCTCGCGATAAGAAGGTGTTTTCACACTGAGAACTTCTTAGACGTAAAAATCTTCATACTGCGAATTAGGTTTATATGTTCCCTCGTAATTTGTTCTCCTGGAAATAAGGGGGTCTGAGATATAGGCATTTCACATGAAAATGCATTGTTTGTAATTAAAATGGCGTCTTCCTCGATTAAATGTTATAAGTATACTTTCCCGTCACATGACGATAATTGACACCAATATTTTCGACCGATTTTCTTAAATATAGTAAAATCATACCATTCAAAAATTAATTTGCTTGTATTTAAAGTACATTCAAAACTAAACTGCGAAACTTCTTACGGAGACCACACAATGAGTTACTTCCTAACATATTTAAAAGTCTATTTTGATATTTATTTTTATATAATGTTATCCATTGTAAAATTTTTATTAAAAAAAAGAAACATTGAAGTAATGGTAATTGCTCATTAAGGTAAACTTAAGGGAACTACGAAACCTGTAACACATTCCCAACGAAATTCACTCTTTGAAACACCCATTGCACCATAATGAGTTAACCAACGAAATTATATTAGGACCTTAAAGGGGAGTTTTTGTCATAAAATGTTAACCATTGAAATGTCAGAACATACACACACAAAAAAAACTAAGCCCGTAAGACATTTCTCAACGTAATTCGATCTTCGACGCACCCAACTAATTTCATATCAATCGAGAAGAAGAAGAAAAAGAAACAAAAACCTTAAGTCCATAAGATATTTCTAAATGAGTGCTCCCCGATGCAACCCTTGCGTTATAAGGGGCAAGCAAGTTAAATCGAAATTTCCTCTAGGGCTATATCATTAATTTAGATATTTGATACAATATTTATATTTACTGCAGTATGTTGAGTATGATTCAAGTAAATTAACAAACACAGAATTCGAATTTACTACAAAAACTCTCAACATCCCCAAAACAAACAATCTTTTTCCAGCATAAAAGGTGGAAAAATTTTAAAATCCATAATGTCTGTAATTTCATATATATATA
>KZ806901.1:17240-29601 GCA_000696205.2 Oncopeltus fasciatus | reverse complement strand
ATATATATATATATATATGCATGAATTGTACGTATACTATTAAGTAAAAGTGCTAAACAAAGAAGATTTTCTATTATTTCTGTGACTTCTATTAATGGAATGTAAACTAAAATACAAGTGATTTATGAAAGTGAATAAATCAGTACACACAGATATGCATTTGATACTTACGTATAAGTGTTATTTATCTGTTAAGAGTGAAATACATTTTCAATCTGAAAAGCGCATGAGAGAATCGAACCCGAGACTTACAAATACTGCGAAACAAAAAAAACTTTCTGCGTGAGTTGGGTGCTAGAGAGCGTTAAGGGAGGAATTCTCTCATATAGGTGGAGGAGAGATGTGATAGTGGAAATGTATGAGGGTTGTTTTCCCTGAGGAAATATAACGGGGGGCAAAGTACCCCCAACTGTGGCTGCCCCGGGTTAGTGCCAAGACGGAGGAGATTGTCCCTTGCTCACATAGTTCCCCAAATGGTCGTGGGAAAGTCAGATATGTCTGAGAATACCATTTTCTGTCTGATTTATGGGAACAAAAATAAAGGGGGCGGGTGGGCTAAAAAACGTCCCTAGTTTTGCGAAATATAGCGACATCAAAAGTTGAGAGAATGGAAAAGAGGAGCATTTTTTAAAGATTGGACAATAAGGAATGAACTCCATTAAAAACCAGAAAATTATTTCCAAATATTTTTTTTTTAATTTTTTTTTTTTTACGCCTTTCACAATACATTCTAATGTAAATTTTTTTTTGTATATAAATATTAATATTCATCAACAAGAAAATGAAAATAAAATTATTTGAAAAATGTGAATTTGATCACAGACTAAAAGATGGGGATAAGACGGAAGCTATTGGAACAATAATTATTCAAAGTGTTTCTTAACAGGAAAATGCCTCGGGTCTATAGGTTTAACATCTCAAAGTAATAGTTTCTTTAAGATATTTACCCTGAAATTTACACGTTTAGCACGTTCTTAACAATATATATATATAGAGCAAGAACAGCTGGTATCTCTTCACTTCTCACCGACGAAGAGCGAGATCCCAGAAAATTTTGCTCCTTGTGATTTTTTCTTATTGTGTGTGCACTGCACTCTATCCTACCTGTTCTACTATATATCGCAGCCGCGAGTGTTTTATTTTCTGTATATACTTTATATATATANATATGACTAGTATTCTGAAAAATAATAAAATTAATAAATTTTCTTTATATATTAGACAAGTAAAATGCTATGTTAAGTTAATATGAAAATAATTATTTAAAAAAAAAGAAAAGGATAATACAAAACAATGGGGAGAGAAGGGGTAGCGACTCCCCTTCTTGGTATATAGCTCCTCCCTCTATAATCCTAAGTAACCACTTAGGATTAACCAAAAGCGAGGTTATAAAAAATGAAATGATTGAGATAAAATATAATTTTATTAATTTTTTTGAAAGGATTTTACCCAACCTCTTCCACTAGAACAAAACACAAAAGAAAAATATCTGCTTAAGATCTATTATAGCTTATGTGAAATTAGATAGAGAAAAACTGACAAACATTTTATCTTAATATTTGTAAAATTTAATATCATATACATCCCTTAAAAAAATATTCATTTATAATATAGTTATTTATTAATGTCACATATCACACATTATTGAATACTGCTCTATGTTTACACTATTTAATTTGATAATACTCTGAAAATATATAGATAAAATTATTCTGCATTTGAAACCAATCAAAATGTATACCTACAGTTTCAAAGAAATAATTTTTCTGCCAATGCCAATAACATTGGGGAACAATTTGAAAAAAATTGTCCAGCAACTCTTGGAAAGCTTCCAAAAGCTAGATTGCAACATGAGCATTAAATTTAATTTTTTACACAACCACCTTGCTAATTTCCCGGACAATCTTGGTGCAGTGAGTGATGAGCAGGGTAAGCGTTTCCATCAAGATTTAATGGCCATGAAAGAATGGTATCAAGAAAGAGAGGACGTACATATGATGGCTGACTACTGTTGGAGCATCAAGCGCGAATGTACAAAAACTAAACACCCAAGAAAAAGCTACAAACGTAAATTTTTATTTTATTTTTATTTTTAAGTACTGTTCATTAATTAAACAATTTTATATGTATGAACTCGATTTAACTTACATTAAATGTTTTGTAAACTTTATATTTGGTACTTTTAAATGCATGATTTTTATGATTTATGAGGATATCCGGTAGTTTAAAAAGTTGATGTGATAGACAAAATCTGAGGTTATTCTCAGATTCAGACGCCAAGAATTAGTGAAAAAACAGTGTCAGTTCTAACTCAACAAAAAATGTGTTCCCCAGTCTAGTTATATCACTACGGTATTACGGTATTACTGTTTTAACAAATATCTTAAAAAAGAATTTCACTACCATTCTCTTGTTGTGATTTTATATTTTTAAGTGTTTTTCTGAATAATTAAAGTATATTGCGCTGTTTTTTTCTTCTTTTTTCCGGCATAATTATAATAAACAATACCAGACATTTAAAGAATACAAACTGAATAAACAAAACTGATTTTTAGTATATATTTAAAAAAAAAAGTAATTAAACTAACAATACGAAATACAAAAGCATGTTTCATAAGCTAACCGGGTTGTTAGTTCGTTAATGCGTTTTAATAGATGTCTCCATTTCTTCATGAATCATAAAAATTAATTTTTATAATTATTTTATATTAAAAAGGTCTATTTCTCCATCATTCAACCTTGCTTTTGAGATCGGGGTGGAAAGGGTGTTGTAACACCTTAATAATCGATAGTGCCTCCACCGATACAATACATCAAGCACACTTGTGAGCTCCAAACATTCCTAATTCCTCGAAGCAGAATCTACAACATTGGCTTCATGTCATGATCTATCATACAATATTGATCGCACAATGTTGCGAGTGGCGGGTAGTGGGGGATCTGCCTGTCAGCACCAACATAATCGCTACATCAATCAGAATGTTTCTCGAATTATGTTGAAAGTTGAACAACACACGTTAATTAACCGGAAGTGGTTGCTATTTATCAAATCCGAAGGAGTTCCACTCAGCATAAAAGAAAGTAAGGGTGATTTGTAGACTACATCAGAAAACCAGAACTGCCGTCAAATATTAATTAATAATAATAATTTCCTGGGGGGAGGCAATGCAAGTAAGACCTCAGATGTGGATGCCGACACTGAGCGCTAATTGTTGGCCCAAGGCCGGAGGTACTTAGCTGATTGCATGGCAAGAACTGTGTGGCTCAATGAACGTGGAGTGTTCAAAGATACTTAGCGTTATTGAATTGGAAGGTAGGCTCAACCGTTATTGTACAAGTTATCATGGTTGGTAATCATGGTTATATTTGAATCTCTCCATGACTCTGGTTCTAACTACGGTGGACCTCGTCGCCGATACGGCAGGTAAACGATGCGCTGAGTCCATCAGTTCTGCGGTGTTGAGGAGCGCACTTATTGGCTGACAGAATCGCATTGGGTGACAAAAAGACTGCTGTAAGTCATTCGGCCGATTTTATCTTCCTTTTGTAGAACAGAATTTCCCGCTTGAAGAATCAAGGCAATTTTACATGGGGGCTGTCAAAAGAAAGAGAATTTAAGACAGAAGGCTATTGAAAAATTTAAAGATTTACAAAACACTAAGTCGGTAGACCGAGTACAATGGCCAACGATATCTTCGAGGCGTCCGGTTTTGATGCAGTCATCGTGAGTGTACGTACTACAAGTTCACACCGGAATTTGCGTTTCAAGGCGCTAAAATGTCCAGAGTTTCAGTTCACATTTCTCTGTAATTATAGGCCATAGCAGTAGCCTCTCAGGTTATGCGGATCCCATGGAATAGCAGCTTCTGTGGTTTTTTTTACGTAATTATATTTACAAAATGAGAGTAATGGAAGGCTTCAATACAACTTCCAATGTTGTCTATTTAAATTTTTATAAAATGTGATGTTATAATTATTTTCATACTTTATTTAGCTACATTTTTATTTCAGTCGATGCATAATAGCTTTTTAAATGTATTTATGTTCGAAAAATCTTAAATAATTTTTAAAAAATCTGGTAGAACAATTCTTGATAATAAGAGAAAGATACAAAAAATTATTACAAAGGAATAGGTAATTTAGTTTTCTGAAACCTTTTTTAAATTTGTGATATTCCTAGATATAATTATGACAATTGCTAAGTTTGTTAAATGTAAAAGAAATCAATACATCACTATTTTACACGTTTAATAGTAAATTAAAAAATCTATAGACAATGAGAACGAAGGATAATAACCCAGAGATTCAGAATGACAAGCCGAAATGCGAGATAAATTTTGTTTTATGAAATTAAGCAAAAGTCTGCAAGAAAACAGTAGATTTTTTTCCAAAAATGTTTAAGTTGATTTTGGCTAATAATATATTATTCGAGTATAAAGGTACTCTATTTCTTTTTAGGTAAGTTTACCTTAAATNATATGACTAGTATTCTGAAAAATAATAAAATTAATAAATTTTCTTTATATATTAGACAAGTAAAATGCTATGTTAAGTTAATATGAAAATAATTATTTAAAAAAAAAGAAAAGGATAATACAAAACAATGGGGAGAGAAGGGGTAGCGACTCCCCTTCTTGGTATATAGCTCCTCCCTCTATAATCCTAAGTAACCACTTAGGATTAACCAAAAGCGAGGTTATAAAAAATGAAATGATTGAGATAAAATATAATTTTATTAATTTTTTTGAAAGGATTTTACCCAACCTCTTCCACTAGAACAAAACACAAAAGAAAAATATCTGCTTAAGATCTATTATAGCTTATGTGAAATTAGATAGAGAAAAACTGACAAACATTTTATCTTAATATTTGTAAAATTTAATATCATATACATCCCTTAAAAAAATATTCATTTATAATATAGTTATTTATTAATGTCACATATCACACATTATTGAATACTGCTCTATGTTTACACTATTTAATTTGATAATACTCTGAAAATATATAGATAAAATTATTCTGCATTTGAAACCAATCAAAATGTATACCTACAGTTTCAAAGAAATAATTTTTCTGCCAATGCCAATAACATTGGGGAACAATTTGAAAAAAATTGTCCAGCAACTCTTGGAAAGCTTCCAAAAGCTAGATTGCAACATGAGCATTAAATTTAATTTTTTACACAACCACCTTGCTAATTTCCCGGACAATCTTGGTGCAGTGAGTGATGAGCAGGGTAAGCGTTTCCATCAAGATTTAATGGCCATGAAAGAATGGTATCAAGAAAGAGAGGACGTACATATGATGGCTGACTACTGTTGGAGCATCAAGCGCGAATGTACAAAAACTAAACACCCAAGAAAAAGCTACAAACGTAAATTTTTATTTTATTTTTATTTTTAAGTACTGTTCATTAATTAAACAATTTTATATGTATGAACTCGATTTAACTTACATTAAATGTTTTGTAAACTTTATATTTGGTACTTTTAAATGCATGATTTTTATGATTTATGAGGATATCCGGTAGTTTAAAAAGTTGATGTGATAGACAAAATCTGAGGTTATTCTCAGATTCAGACGCCAAGAATTAGTGAAAAAACAGTGTCAGTTCTAACTCAACAAAAAATGTGTTCCCCAGTCTAGTTATATCACTACGGTATTACGGTATTACTGTTTTAACAAATATCTTAAAAAAGAATTTCACTACCATTCTCTTGTTGTGATTTTATATTTTTAAGTGTTTTTCTGAATAATTAAAGTATATTGCGCTGTTTTTTTCTTCTTTTTTCCGGCATAATTATAATAAACAATACCAGACATTTAAAGAATACAAACTGAATAAACAAAACTGATTTTTAGTATATATTTAAAAAAAAAAGTAATTAAACTAACAATACGAAATACAAAAGCATGTTTCATAAGCTAACCGGGTTGTTAGTTCGTTAATGCGTTTTAATAGATGTCTCCATTTCTTCATGAATCATAAAAATTAATTTTTATAATTATTTTATATTAAAAAGGTCTATTTCTCCATCATTCAACCTTGCTTTTGAGATCGGGGTGGAAAGGGTGTTGTAACACCTTAATAATCGATAGTGCCTCCACCGATACAATACATCAAGCACACTTGTGAGCTCCAAACATTCCTAATTCCTCGAAGCAGAATCTACAACATTGGCTTCATGTCATGATCTATCATACAATATTGATCGCACAATGTTGCGAGTGGCGGGTAGTGGGGGATCTGCCTGTCAGCACCAACATAATCGCTACATCAATCAGAATGTTTCTCGAATTATGTTGAAAGTTGAACAACACACGTTAATTAACCGGAAGTGGTTGCTATTTATCAAATCCGAAGGAGTTCCACTCAGCATAAAAGAAAGTAAGGGTGATTTGTAGACTACATCAGAAAACCAGAACTGCCGTCAAATTAATTTTATGGATATGTCTAAATTATTTTATGGTGGTATTTTAAACAACAATTGGTAAATCTGTGTTACTTTCTCATGCAAAAATTCCAATGCACTTTCGAAATAATGGCTCTTTAGCGTTGAAAAATTTAATGTAATTTCAAAGTAATTGAAAAAAATTGATTTGGTGGTAAATTGTTGACCGTCAAGTTTTATGGAGAGGAATGTGGGGAATTCGGTCTTGGTAGTTGAAAAATTAAAAACTAATTTTTATTAGTTCATTTTTTATAATTCAATAAAAATCAATTTTTTGGGTTACAAATTAGATTTTAATTCTTCAACTACCAAGACCGAATTCCCGACAATCCTCTCTTCATAAAAAAATTGACTTTATTGTCACTCAAACTTAAAAAAATAAAATAAAAATCAGATTTTCATTCAATGAGAGATAAAAAAATATTAAGCCACATACCAAAAAAATAATCTCTAAAAAATAAATGATAGGAAATAAAAATAAAAATAAAATAAATAGGAAACAAGATAAATTTTGCAGATAAACTCACACTACACAAATCTTCACATGTGATGAAAGCTTTCAGTAGAATTCACACCTTTACTTATATTGTAAATTAATTACTTATTTTCTTAATTTAACGTAGCTTTGTTACATTGTTATGAAAAAGAGAAAGAATTCATTGCTATAGGCCTAACATTGAAGTCGGGTTTTCGTCAATTGTACTTGTCTACCGTTTTCGGAAAACCACTTTTGGGTTGGGGTGAATCGGTGACATGACGTTTCAGGAAAAAAATTTGAGGGTGTCCACATTGCTCATTCGCAATGGCTAAAAATTTTGCTTTGCAACAGTCTATTGAGAGAAAATGCTTTAATGGTTTGGCACCGGCTTGGCGGAGGGGGTCCGTTTGGGACTCGTGTTATTCGAGTTAGCTCTCCTGAAATGAAAGCTCTCCTATTGATATGGGTGTTTAGAATAGGATAGCTACCTCCCTTCGTGATGCCAAGTTGTTGAATAGCAGACAGAAAAAAATAAAATAAAAACCATAATATTCACTCTTAACAACCAATGCCACCTCATCCCAAAGAAAATAAAGGGAGTGAAGTCATGAAAAAATGAATTGCACTCTCTTTCCTACATATCGGGCAAGCAGTTTGAGGCTGCGATACATTTAATACGGACATCGTTGTTTACTTGACACGCAGACAATGATGCATGATCTCCAATATAGAACGAATAAGATTCGCCATTTACATAAGAAGCTTTTAGAAATCCAAAAATATTATGGAGTCCTGTTTTAAGTGTCATAAACGTATATATTTTGAAATTTGTTCATTCAATTATATTGTTCCTTGAAATAAAGTTTTAGATTAAATATTTCAACCCAGAATTTATAAATAATATAAGCCAAAATATTTATGAAAAAGTGGATAAACATTTTTAACACCACTGTTCAGCCTAGCAGTCATTCTGCCCCATTTGGTATGTCAGATATTCTATCCATAAATTTTCTTTAATTGTAATAAGTTATGTTGCAGTGATAAACAATTTCAAACTCTCTTTTTCTCTGGAGATTACAAGAATATTGATCACATTAGGGGTGCCTGATGATGGTGTGTTGACAGCGAAATCGTGCATCAAAATTGTAGGGGCAGAATGACAGTGACGTTAAAATTATATGAGTAAATGACGAATTAGATCTAATAAACAAGCGAGGGCATGACTGTAGACTAATAGAACTGGCTCTAGACTAACTGGGAACGAAAAATAGGGGGAACGATCAACTTTCTTTTACATCTTCTTTCATAAATATCTTCTTCAGTTTTTTCTTATTGTCAATATTAAAAAACATGAAAATTGGAAAATCATAATTTAGGCGTATTATGTTCTAAAATTTTTTCGTCTATCTAACAAGGATTTTTAAATTTGATTTCTTTCTAAAACACTCTCACCTCTCCCTCGCCCGATTTCAGCCATTATGAAACTCATTCAACAATTTGCAAAATAAAGTTTAAATAGAACTTTAAAAAAAAAAAAAAAAAAACGCGAACACATTAGTACAAATAAATACGTAATCTTGCACAGAATCAGAACACATTTTTAGCTCCTCCTAAGTAGATATAGAAAAAGCCACTTCAGTGTACCGACGTAAGACCAGCTAGGGGAACAAGTTTAAGGTAAGTTGTGTACCGTAGTACTGTACTCCAGATGCTCCAAGAAGACTCCAGACTCACAGTCCCAGGCCTAGAGGACACCCAGAGATAGGACAGCGTCGTTTTCCTCGTCCAATTAAAGTGGTCCAGCACGACTGATCTGTGTCAGGAGGTCGAGGATGGCGCCCGGGCTGGCGAAGATGATGGGGAGTCAAGGTCGCCTTCTCCTCCACTGCTTTTCCTTCAGCGGAAAAACAGTCCTGCTCCTCAATAAAGCAACAACAGTTTTCCTACAGTTCCTCATCAGTTCTGTAGGAAAACTGTAGCTCTCCTCCTTAAAGCGACAACAGTTTTCCTACAGTTCCTCATCAGTTCTGTAGGAAAACTGTAGCTCTCCTCCTTAAAGCGACAACAGTTTTCCTACAGTTCCTCATCAGTGCAGAATAAACCTACACCGAGACAATGGGATCGTCCTTATCATTTCCCAAGAAAGTTTTCTTTTTAAATAATGAATTAATTGTGGTAAGTAATCCCGCGCTAAATAATCTACAAGAAATGCACAGGGAGCTATAAAAAAAAAAAAAAAAAAAAAAAAAAAAAAATCATACAACCACAGACGGGAATCGAGAGTCTAATAAATAGCTAAAATGTTAGTTCTTTCGAGTAAAAGTTGATATATTCCTCTTACTTGGGGGTTTTGACTCGGAGTAAAGTGCGGGGAGCTGGAGAGATTATCGAAGCTACTTCGGTGGTGTTAACGCGCCAACCCGGAAAGTAGGAGATCATGGTTCGAATCCCGGCTGTGGTAGTAAGATTTTTAAACTATCTAACTGTGCTGGTACCTCCCAAGTAAAAATTAGATGAGAATAGGTGAGCTTAGAAAGATGTTCTAAATGTTATAAAATCATTAAAATACTGCAGGGAAAATCATATAATTAATTTCATGAAACTTCATTACGATAAATTAAATTCAAGTCCACTATAGATAAATCTTCTTTAAAGAAAAATGATATTTCAAGTCAATGGATTCACTATTAGTCCAGTTCTTGGTTTTAGAGACTTTATTTTAATAATCTTGTATTTAAAGCCGCACGTCAATGCTCATAACTTAAGGAGATAGATAAAATAAAGGATATAGATAAGTCATCCTGCAAAATAAATTAAAAAATTTCATGTGGATCCTACAAAGCAATAAAAAAATCTAGAGTGGTTCCCCACAACATTGCAAGAAACGGCTTTAAACAGTTATTAGTAAATTTGATAAATAAAGAAACGGCTTTACGCAGTTATTAGTAATGAGATTTTTACATTGAAAGTCGCTAACCTGACCTGAGTAGGCTGACTACTATTAAATGATGATTAAAAAAAATCTGATTAGGTTTCTAGTTATATTATTTCTATTCAACATGAGTGATTCCTTAATGGCAAAGGACATTGAGCCTTTGGAAGAAAAAATAACGAGGGCAATGCCCACATGATTATGGCTCATTCACCCAAAACAGGCCATATGACAGATATCAGTACCCATCCCAGTCACTGTAAAGTATGTGAAGCAGGTCCTAATAAAGGACGAAAGGTTGAGACTCCATTATTTCTATTGAACATGAGTGATTCCTTAATGGCAAAGGACATTGAGCCTGTGGAAGAAAAAATAACGAGGGCAATGCCTACATGATTATGGCTCATTCACCCAAAACAGGCCATATGACAGATATCAGTACCCATATCCCAGTCACTGTAAAGTATGTGAAGCAGGTCCTAATAAAGGACAAAAGGTTGAGACTCCATTAAAAAAAAATAATAATAATAAAAAGGAGAGGTTATGGACCGAGCGCCGTAGGCGTTCAGGGTGATTCACCGACAACAAGGGGACTCCATTAAGAAGATGAGTTCCTTCGGCAGAGGACTTCTTTCTGCAAGGAAATCCATGTGGCATTCTTCTGATGAAAGCCAATGTCAATGAACTGTCGACGGGGTTCACGTCTGCCACAAGTTGAATTGCTGTATTCAAATACACCCCCAAACGCAAATATATTTTAACTTTGTTCCAAAAAATGGATCTTTTGAGGAATTTTAATTTTAGCTAAAAATAAATAAACGAAGAAGTAAAATAACAAGAAACATTCACAAATTAACATAATAGGAGTAGAATTTGAATGAAATAAGATAAATGATAAAGTTATATTAACATAATTTCACTTATTTATAATTATTGGTTCTCCATGTGCGCTTGGTAAGGAAATAAGAAATGGTCACAAACCTACACAGGTCAATGATTTATTTTTAAATGCAGAGAAGTTTCAAGGCCTACGCCTCATCTTCAGTGCTCTGAGATGCATTTTCCATTTATGCTACCGAGACAAGTCTGATAAGTTATTAAATTCCCCGCACTAGTGTCGAGAGTCTAACGTCTGAGGCAGACGAATACATCGTCGGAGGAGCTGGCATTGTCAAGCTGTTTAAATTACTCTCGTTATTTACTTTTAAATTTTAATTTTATAAATATTTTTTGGTGGTATTTAATCCCACTTTTTACACAATTTTTAGAGCAAGGGAACACAATAAAACATCTAACTGTCCCAGCTAGGACACAAACCTGGATCTTCTGTTAATTAAATTGTTAAAATTTTCGTGGGATTAAATACCACAAAATATTTATAAAATTAAAATTTGAAAGTAAATAACGAGAGTCATTTAAACAGCTTGACAATAATAACTTATCAGACTTGTCTCGGTAGCATAAATGGAAAATGCACCAGCCCGGATAGCAGGAGATCCAGGATCGAGTCCTGTCTGGGACAGTTAGATTTTTTATTATGTTCCCTTGCACTAAAAATTGATAAAGTACTAACGTATAGTCAGAGGCTGGAAGAGCACTGAATATGAGGTATGGGTCTTGAAAGCGTTCTGAATTTAAATTAAATGTTTGAACCGTTTCTCATTTATTTCAACCACCTTTTAATATCATTAAATTCAAGATGGACTTGTCATGACCCGCCATAAGAACACTTTCCTCTATTTTAGTTTATTTCCTGAGGGCAGTTTACCAATTCAGGATGCTCCAGAGATTCAAAAATAAAAAATCAATTATACATGAATGGACCCTACAAAAATAAAATGTCAAAAATGGAGGACATTGAAATTCGCACACACACATACGTCAATATGTATAGTTATATATAAATTACAGCAATTGGAAGTGAATTACTCATATTTTTTCTCAAAAATTATAGTAACTATAGTCCTACCTTCAATAATGTTCTTAAATCAATCCTTCAACAATGCCGATTCAATTAACGTCACAATCTGGTATTAATTAATTCACATTGAAATGCTTCAGTGTGGAATGAACTATTTTAAACTGCTGAAGAACAAGTGAAATTTTTAAGGGATAGCATGAGATAAGAAGTTTCAGGATTGTCAGAATGATCTTGTGTTGTATCATAAATCTCTCGAAAATTATCAGGAATGGAATCCTAGACCTATAAAAAATATGAAATTCTAAATAATAATATGCACATTTATGAAGAAAAATTGAAAAGTCTATCTATCTATCTATCTATCTAGAGAGAGAGAGAGAGAGAGAGAGTGGTGTCATTGGTCACCTTCTCTCCTCATGTGATTTACATAGAATGTCATTTTTGCTTCATTGTGATCAAACTACAAAATGTTTTATATAACAGAATGAAATAAATAAATAAAAGCTTAATAATTAATTATTTATTTTATCAATAATTAAATCTACGTTGTTTTATTTTATTAAACTAAATAATAC
>KZ806901.1:1168-12042 GCA_000696205.2 Oncopeltus fasciatus | reverse complement strand
TATATATATATATTAAATAGGCTGGTGGAAGAAATAGTGTAGTGAACAGAAAATGAAACAAATTACAATTAATTTTTTTCAAATCAAACCACCATTTTATAAATCAAAAACAATTTCATATGTCTCACACTCCTACCATGGCAGGGCCTTCGAAGTTAAATTAATTGTTATTTAAGATAAAATGTAATATGTAACATTTATGAGTAAGGGTGTATTGTTTTTAGATCATGATTAAAACATAAAATGCATTTTTTCTATAATTCTGGCACTCCTCTTGAATTTCTTAAGCTTTGTGCCCCCCCCCCCACTAAAATTTTTTAACCACTTCAAAATTTTGGTCTATACTATTCTACTCTCTGCCATCATTACACTACCTTGGTAGTTCCTATTCAATCGGTCTGTCCTAACCATTCCTACTCAAGTCTGCTATAGCATTTCCTATTCCATCCTAGTCTGCCATAATTATTCTATTTCTTTCATATAAAATTTTTGTCCTTTTTTTTTTTTTTTTCATTCTTCCTTTCAAATTTTCTATAACCAAAATTTACAACATACTTCAACAGTTGCAGCAACAAAATTTGTGTGCTTGTTATATGTAATAAATGTCTTCTAACTTTATAATAATTGAGATGATTTCTGACTAAAATAAAATAGAAGAGAAAAAGTTGTGACAATGACATTTTCTTTTTAATTAATTATTCCGCAGATTATTTGCTTTATTTTAACTCTTGCATCGGATAGTTAATTGAAAAGTAGACAAGAGGTCAATTTATTATTAAAAATATGAAAGCTATGAGAACTTTCTTTAGATACTGTACTGTGCTTTTTATTTAGTTTCTATGGATAATGTCAGCTATTCATAACGGCTAAATTAAATATTTAATAAAATTAATAATTTTCACTTCACAGAAAGCTACATAGGATCCCATTAAAAATTCCAAATAGAAGGTCTGGGAACGCAAAATTTTAATAATTTAAATGCACTCATTGCAAGAGGCAGAGAAATATTTAACTAACCTCTCTGTAGAATTCCTGCGACTGGTTATTCTGGGAAGTAAGTGAACAATTTATGGTCAAATAACATTTTCCCCGGTCACTGAAGTCACAGTGAATTTCCGGCGATAGGTACACAACAACATTTGGTCAACAATTCACTTTAACTTGTAGTAACTAAATTCTTGTTAATTCTTTTGCGTGGCATTCAACCAGGAGTGCCTTCCAGTCACTGAAATTCGTGATGATCCCCCACAGGCACAAAATGCAGGCTACGTTTAAAGCCTGAGCTACAGGCAACATATAGGCACTTAACCCGTGTTCCTAAGGGATAGAACACGCACGAACACTAAAAAACTGAACAAAAAAAAACTCCAAGCGCGAGGGGAACCAGAGCCACACTGACCTCATGCCTTCTCGAAGTGAAAGCAGTAAGCCCTCCCCCCTCCACACTAACCATGCTGTCACTGCCTGAGTGAGAACAGGTGTTCAGGGGAGCTGCTACCGGTCGCGACTGACTTCACAGATAACTACTAACAGTTCCACAAAACTTACACTTAGAAGGAACTTTCAATGTCTAGCTTTCTGAACATAAATTTAACAGACCATAAACAAAAACCGTTTTTCAACATTTTAGAAAATATCCTGTAACATTAAGCTATTCACGATGGTAGCATGACGCAATTTATTATTTAACTTTTTTTTTTTCTGATTCATTAAAAGGAAATCAAGCACGTGGCAAAACTTTCTGTCCCTCTTAAACTCCAAGTTTCTTGAAACTTTAGAACGACGTCACAGACACTCCTCGAAGTGGAACAAAAAAGAGTACTGACTAAGACTAGGCGGAGAGACTATTGAATAATGCCATAATCAGCAAAATCATTTACTTCCATCTACACTACGAAACGGAGACAACAATTCATATCATATCTCCATATACATACTCACATTTTATATAAATATAACACAAAATTACATTGTAACCAACTACTTCATTATATTAATTATCATTGATAATAAAAATAATAAGAATTATAAAGAATTCGAAATAAATAAATGAATTCATTTAAAATTTGCTTAAAAATTTGGGAAATGATGTATTGATTTTTTGTAAAAAAAAAAAAAAAAAAAATCAACTTTGACCATTTCTAATAGTGAAGATCACTTTACAATTCAACCACAAAGGAATCAAGCTTCATACACAGACATGCATGTGTTTTATACATACTACACATGTCTGTACACTCTCTAGCGTATGTTACTAAAAAAAAAATTGGACTTTAGATTTTTTTTCAGACCGAAACTGGGTCAAAGGGGTGTGGAGTGTGAAGGAAGAAAAACTGCAAACTAAACACAATTATCGAAAGTAATAAGTTTGAATGTAATTTAAAATACATTTTTTTCTATATTTTGTACGAAAAATTAATATTAAGGAAAATATTTAAGAATGTAACTAACTTGTTGGGTAGTATGGGGCCTTTTTTTTTTAATTTATAGGAACCGAATTCAGTATTTATTTTATTTATTGTAAACCATTGAATTCATTTTGGTTGAAACGGAATGATAGGAAGACGGTGAAATTTTAGAGGAAGACCAATATTTAAAATCTATATATTTCTTATTATTAATGTTACTAAAAGCCATATACAATGGGATAAGCACAGTGAGGGCGTCCATAAGTAAGGGGCTAGTGACAAAGTTGTGTGTGATTGATTTATGTGCCAATCGTTCTTAACTGGAGTAAGGGCTTTGTCAATGGGCAAGTCCATGAAAATAACTTACGCACATGACGTCAAGTTAACGTGTAAAAAGAAAATTGTTAGGGAATTTTTAGAGATTCGGGGAAATTTTTTCAGGGAAAGGGAGTTTTTTTAATATAAAATGAGAATGGTGGTGCCTGAGTGCTTGTAGAGAAGGGATTAGAAGTTCACTAAGTTTGAAAGAGGGAGAATTGATATTGGATATGATAGGACGTAAAGTGTGCTTGGTTTTGCGTAAAATGTATATTTTTTTTTAAATTTATGTTCAATAAAAGCTTCACCGTAAAAAGAGTTTTGAGGAAGGTCCCCCCTTCCCCCCCAAAAAATTATTTATTGATATAACCACGTTGGCACGCAATTTTTCTCTCTTCCTTCCCAGCCAGTCTAGAGCCAGCCTTAAAGATCCTACTATTTATTTCCATATTCAATGAAACATTGAAAATCTGTGTAAGGGAACTCTGATTACTTAAGGTATTTGTCTCAGTTATAAACAATTAATATTAAAATGTAAAAACAAACAAAAAACAAATAGTCTTTTTACTGCGTGAGTATTAAATATTATTTAAAACTACTAAAAACATGTAACGTTTTTGCTAGTCTAGCAAGGATAAACAATAAAGGACTTAATTTATATATAATACTCTTGCTTAATAGCTCGTCGGCAAGCACCATGTCTTTTAATAACCATAGCTATAAAGGTGATATTAAGTGTGCGCTTAGTTAAAATTAATTAAAACATTAAATGCCAAAGCACTGGAAATATACTTTAAGAATAATCCTTCTTTATGAAGCTTAATCAAGAATTTAAACCTTATCCTAGTGGTGAATACTCGTAAAATTCTGCATTATTGTGAAATTTAAGAATAATTTAATTATTTATTCTTCAGTAATATTGCTGTAATAAAGTGAATGACACAGACTCAGTAAAGCGTAGGATGATACGGTGTATGATGATTCAAAATTTTGTTTTAGTTTACTTTTTTTTTTTTTTTAGGCTAAGAAAGCTCCAACTAGAAATCGTATACCAAAGTAATTTCTGTCTAAAAGTATTATTTCTAAAAGTTACCTTAAATGTCGAAAAGTAATATGATCACATGGAAATATGAATAGTGGTCTCTAATTTACCATACCATTGTTCTACAATAAATTATTTTACTTCATCACAATTACATCACACATTAATATCACAAAGAAAAGTAGAGTTTGCGAGATCTAGTTGATATCCTTTCTTACAGATAGGACTAATAATAGCATTTGTCCATTTCTGTGACATTATCTAATAAGTCGTGATCAATAAAACTAGATCCTTTGAAGTTCATTCCCTACATACTCGGACGATTTCAGTTTGTGAACCATCTGGTCATTGTGACTAATAAGTGGCATCGATAACCTCTTCAAAGTCAAGAGGGTTACATCCCTACCAGGTAAACATACAAGTCCTCCACTACCCTGGTGGTTTCGTCATAATATGCCTAACCCATGGGTTATTGAATTGAATTGAACTTGGCCCATTATCAGTGCGTAATGCGACAATTTCAATTCCCTACCCTTGGGTCCAGGGTCCGAATGGCACACTTTCACTTCGTGAAAGGTTATCCACTGATACCATACCTATGTAATTCTGTAGGTCGCTTTAACATCCAGTTCTCTTCTTTTTCTGGGAAGTTTATTTCTCTTGCCTTCTTTTGATCATATATTCTTCTGCGGCCAATCTTCTGAAGCGCTTAGTCACCATATTCATTCTTTGACTAACAGGGCAGGTTACACTCTCCGCAAAACCATTGAGGCAGACTTTCAGGAATCTACTGTCCTTCACAGATACTTTCAAAGAGTTTTCTACTCAGCCCAAAACATCCTGATCACCCTAAATCTATAGATCAGTTGCAATTTCATGACAATTCCTCAGTTTTTTGCTTAAAGGCTCGACAGCTCTCAGGGTCCTTAAACTTCTGGTTATTCAATGGACAATGGAAATCATTGATTTTATTCTTGCAACCATTAAATAATGATCAGAGTTCACGATCGTTCGTTGAAAGTCCTATTATTAAGGCTATTGGTTCCATGATGTGACGCCATCTGAGGATTTGAAAGTGGCTTGGTGAATCCGTTGCCGGGATGCAGCATATTCGACGACCTTCTTAACATTTTCATTTTTGGTCTCACTTAGCTCTCATTGGGTGGTAGGTACTGCTCTTCATTGAATAGAGAAAAAAATGCTGCTGCTAAAATGGCATGCTGTTCTCACACTTTCTCCAGTTTCCCAGAAATGTGTTGTTTTTAATTTTATCTTTTTATTTACAAAATAAACTCTCCCTTAATATGTGTGACCTAGATCCTGGTCTATTAAGTTCTGTAACTTGGCTAATTTTTATTATTAAATATTTCCCCTTTATTTTGCAATATCAGAGCTTTGGGTGAACACAAGCCGAAAATCGATCAATTTCAGTACTAATAAATACACAAGGAATATCTTCAAAATACACACAACTTGGAAGTATTGATTTCATATTTTTAGATGAGCTAGATTTTCATCCAAACGGAAAATCTTTTGATTAAATGTATTAACGTATTCAACGGTTTGTTATAAAAGCTCAAACGAGAATTTCGTTTTTATATTTACAAAAAGAATGGTGTACAGTAATGATTGTAAAGACATCTACAAAATGAAAAATTTTAAATAAATAAAGTTCCAAAAGAGCTCCTGGAGATAAAAGACTTTTTTGGTTCATTTAAAATCCAAGAAAATATCTTTATGATTTTATTGCTCTGACTGAAGCTTGATATTCTGACCAATGTATTGGCTAATATATATATCCTCTTTGATTGCAAAAATGTCTAAGTTTATTCAAAAGTTTTTCACCGAAACACAAATATTTCCTCAAGACTAATCATAGAATGCCCCACATAAAATATATAAATTCTCGGGAAGTATTGAAGTTGTATGTTGTGGATTTGAATCTCTCAGACGGGAACCCCTATGACTTATCTGAGCGACTGCCAACGGGGGAGAATAAGTACGCATGGTACGGCATTAGGGCTGGCGTGTGACGACGGCTTTAGGCTTGCATTAGCTGCCGATACGATCTGCTACAGAGTGCGAGAGTGGCCTCGCCTCACGAACTCCTGGAGGTATGACTGCGTAAAGCGAGGATAATTGCCTCCTGAAATGTCAACCTCTGAAATGGCGGTTTTCCCAGATGCCTAAAACGCTATAAACTATAAAACAAGTTCACTTGCTACAATTACCAATAGAGTCACAGTGCATATACATCATAAGCAAGTAACATATAAGTTAATTATTATTTAGTATCCCAATATATAATTGCGGGCGTCGTTTAGTTGTTAACCTGCTTTAATCGGATGCTAAAGGTCTTGGGTTCGAATCCCGGTTGACCCGCAGTCTTTTTTATGAAATATTACTTTCAATTCAGCGGCGCTAACGTATTAACTAAAGTACTGCGGCCGGCTCTGGATTGGCATTGCCCTGAGGGAAGGATAACCTCACAATATACTTCAAATCCACCAAGGTTCTGTGTAAGTAAAGATCTCTGAGGTCTGGCCAAGCGCTCTTGTGTACACCCATAAAGTTTTCTTCTCGGAACTAAAGCCAACCGAAATACTTATACAATTATAAGAAATTTATGACTGCTGATTTAGATGAGCTGGTAGGAGTAGGAGACTCACTCCTCCATCACCCATTACCCTGAAGATGGCCTGAAATTTAGGCATTGGTCATTAAAAAAAACTTTTTTGGTTTACAATTTAGTTTTTATTTTTTCAAATTCCAAGATCGAATCTCCGGCCAAGGCTTCATATGAGAGGTGTTGTTTTTAAAATGCATAAAATTATTCATTTGTTTATTGATTGATATTTTTTTGTGTTAATTTTATCTTTGATGAAGACATTGGTAGAAGTGGAATGAGAAATAGTTTTTTTTTTAACCAAAAATAAGTCAAAATTATCCAAGCTGGAAATCACACAGTTATTGCCTCTGATCACAATCAGCACAATCAAAGGAGTTGCGGCGATGAATTCTTATCTAGCGGTGTAGCACATTGATCAGGGCTGGAGTGCAGTACGTGATGGGGTTATGTTACCAGGGAGCCGTGTACACTTCCAGGCCATTGTGCCTACACTGACGGCAGATAACTGTGCCTGTTAGATGTTATAGTTCGGGTCCCCGGCAATGTTTCGCTTCAACTTCACGCCCCGCGCCGTTCGAATCAGATGACAACTTTATCCAACAACATGTTCTCAAACATGCATAATTCATGAAGTTACATATAACGAATCTACAAACTTCGGCCATTCAGAAGGCACTTGCTTGGATACATAAAGAATAATTAGCTTAATATAGTCAATAATTTCTTACGGGATGGTAATAAATCAGGTTTAGAACTTTATTTTTCATTAAAATGTAAAATGTTATTCAATTAATTTATTTTCAAATATCATAAAAAGCTATAGTGACCGTCAAACCTCAAAGATTCATCTTTTTAAAGATGATTTCCCCAGTAAAATAGATTTCCATTTAATGAGATTCACAAATGCTATTGTATCTATCACATTTTTTTTCTTTTTTTAATTTCGGCAAATTCAGATTAATAAATAACTAAATAAATAACGAAAATTCGGTCATGGTAGTTGAAGAAATTAAAACTAATTTGTAACCAAAATTTTTTTTATTTTAGCCTACGTTTCGGCCTGAATTTCAGGCCTTCATTAGGGCAAATAGGTTGACGGGGGAGAGAGAGAGACTCGTGCTCAACTGAGACTACATCACGACTACCATTTTGACTATGAGTCATGATGTAGACTCAGTTGAGCACGAGTCTCTCTTCCCCCATCACCCTATTTAAGGCCTGGAATTCAGGTCAAAACGTTAGCTAAACTTTTTTGGTTGCAAATTAGTTTTACACTACAAATTAGTAAAACAATACTTTAAAAGAAAAAAAAAATTAAATAATGTCCTTTTACAAATATTTTTATTTGGTTGTGGTTTTTTATCCCACGTTCCCAGCCAGGAATCGAACCTGGNAAATTATAAAATAAAAAAAAAGGTTGGTAAAAATATAGAAACTGACTAGGGTAAACTTTCCATAGAATATTAAATTCTTGAAGTATGGAATTCTCTAGGTAAAACATTAATAAATAAACAATTAATGAGAGGGAATAGAATAAAAAAAATCTATATGTCCCAGCCAGGACTCAAACCTGGATATCCTGCTTGCTGGGCCGGAATGTTTCCATTACACCACCGGGACGATCTAGATAAATTATTAAATTCCCACCACACTATCGAGAGCCTAACCCACGAGAAAGACGAATCGTCTTATGCTCGAAGGAGCTGACATTGTCTAGCTATTTGTCGACTCTCGTTATTTACTTTTTGAATTTTTCTTTATAAATATTAATTTGGTTATGGTTTATTATCCCACGTAAATTTTAAACAATTAATGTGTGGTGGGAATTTAATAAGTTATCGAGCTTGTCCCGGTGGTGTAATGGAAACATTCCGGCTTGGCAAGCTAGAGATCCAGGTTAGAGTCCTGGCTGGGACAGATAGATTTTTTTTATTCTATTCCCTTTCATTAATTGTTTTTAAATTAACGTGGGATAATAAACCACAACTAAATCCTCTCATTAATTGTTTAAAGTCCTTTTACTTATGCACCATTTAAAATTTTTTATTTGTCGAAATTTTAATCAAGCATATGATGTATGAACGAGTCAAAACTTGAAAGAGTAGTCTTCACCACTTTTAGGAGGTTATTATTTTATGTGTTAAGGATTTTTCTAAATAAAAAGTACTAAGTCCGCCTTACACTATTTATTCTCGCTCAACTTTTATAATATTTTGGGCTTCATTAGTTATTGTTATGTCCGATTTCTATTTCATATTTTTTCAATATTAACAGGAGATTTGGTATTAAGATGGTCTAACTGGAACTCCATTAAGAGGTAAAAATTTCGTTATTATTATGTAGAATGTACAAGCGAATATGAGTATATATAGTGCTGTATGATTAAAATTTTTAAAAGTAATTGATTTTTTATAAAAGTGTGTATTTTTATAAAGATATAAATTGAAATCAAAATAATATAATTAACATGTTTCTGTATGAAAT
The DNA here is from genome assembly GCA_000696205.2 of Oncopeltus fasciatus. Taxonomy (NCBI): domain Eukaryota; kingdom Metazoa; phylum Arthropoda; class Insecta; order Hemiptera; family Lygaeidae; genus Oncopeltus; species Oncopeltus fasciatus. Next base: position 3,161 of record KZ806901.1, on the reverse strand, counting down.
TTTCATTAAAGTGCTACTATCATGATTTTAAATTTTATCTTGATAAATTCGTGCCTTATTTTTTTTGTTTTGTTTTAATAAAATTAAATTTTAATGGGAATGGCGTTTTTAAAAAGCTGTTGATATTTCTATGTGGTTTTGTCTAAATATGTAATATTACACTAAACATCTTCTAAAGTTAAACCAAAGTTCTTAATATATATCGCAGATAACATTCATATTAGGATGAAGATTTGAAAATAATTCTATTGTGTGTTTTTTTATCCTTACAGGAACTGAAGGGATCGGAATGTTGCTACTTTATAAACATTATTATTATATTTTGCATACTGCAGACCCATCTTTAAAACAGAGCAAGTAATAATGCTTCATGCTGTCATGTAATTAAAACAAAAAAAATGTTTTATTTACTCGATATTAAAGACAATCGTTTATGTTGGATATTAAATAAGTGTGAACTATGGTAATCTAATGTTTTGTTTATCATGGCAAGAAGTTTGGATGAGGAATAAATAATTGATACATAGCTTACTTAGTCCCTGTTCTATGTGTCGATGCAATATTAATTCAGTAGTTTCCACTTGATTGTGTTTGAAAATTTGTTAGCACGTCCTTAACATTAAAATGCATATTTTTAAATATAAATTTGTTTATGAGATGTTTTTTTTTTAATTTGCAAAACCAATCTTTAACATTTTAATAAAATTAAAAAAAAAAAGAAATATAAAGTATTATTAGGTAATATTTAATTAATAAATTAATATTATTAAAATAAATTAATAAAGCAATATTTAAAATGTTTTGATTACAAAAACATGAAATATTTAAAATCCAAATTAATATTGGGAAAAGCCCAAGTAGAGGAATTTCACATTAAGTAAATATTTACAGTACAATACCTTTAGGACATAAAGAAATGGAAATATGTTGGATAAAATAAATAAACGCTTCTCTAAAATCCATATAGTATAGATCGTTAGGGAGTTAGGTCCAGGGTTCGATCCCGGGTTACCCAAGTCTTTTTTCAGAACTATTAGTTCCGAAGTTCCCAAGCAGGGTGTGCTTCAGTTTTGGCGCTAGTGTTACAGTGGGTGGTATTGTACTTACTTCTGGCATTGAGTAAATAAAAGGTCGGCAAACCTCCGAAGATCTAATGATTATGCGTACTTTACTCTGAGTCTTAATCCACGAGAAAGACGAATATATCGTCTTATGCTCGAAGCAGCTGCTGATATGTCAGCTATTTGTTAGACTCTCGTTCTACCTGATATATATTTTTTTTAAATAATGATATTAGTTGTGATGTGAAATCCTATATTTCAATTTTATTCAAGAAATACAAGGGAGCAAGATAAATTATCTTTCTCCTTTAATTGGGACTTTCCTACTTACCAGGGGAGTGAACTCAGTGTAGAGGTCAGGACACCCTGGTTCGAGTCACGGCAGAGGAAGCAAGATTTTAATTTTTGCTCCCTTGAATTTCTTGAGTAAAATTGAACGTGGTATTACATTCCACAACTAATATCATTGTCCAAAGACTATGTGTACCAAACAATATATGTTTTAAATCTTAAAATAATAAAATATAATAATATATATATGATATAAAGATTCAAAGTGAATCAGAATTTTTATTGGTAATTGGAAGCGGAAGTTAATCTTCATTGAAGGTTTAATATACGAACAAAACGATTTCGATAAAATAATTTAAATAAAATTCAATAATTTACAGTTATCCAGCGTGAATTTATGATGAATTTATTTTTTTAACAATAAGAAGAAAAAAGAATAGAGTGTTCATTTGTTTATTCATAGGAGAATTTTTCAGGCAAGTTAAAAATAAAAATATTAACAATCTCAAGCGCCAGCTAAAAGAAGAATTAAATATACATGGCTTGCCTAATCGTTCATTCCTTTATATAAACGTTTATCGTAATCTGGAAATAGGTGAATAATGTTATTTTCTAAAAAAAAAAAAATTATAAAATAAAAA
>KZ806900.1:1009520-1022031 GCA_000696205.2 Oncopeltus fasciatus | reverse complement strand
TTTTTTTTTTTTTTTTTTAATCAAATAATAGTAGTTGATATAATAAAAACAGGAAAACATTATCACTTAAGTTGCGAAAGCTTTATTTAGTTTTTCAAAATTACAATCATAGATTTAAAATTATGATAGAAATATGGCTTAACAGAATAAATACTGACTTTCTAATAGATAATTATGCTCATTACAACTTACAAAAAATTACAGGAATATTTATTATGGGTAATAAAAATATTATATTCCTGCCAATTTTAATCATATTTGGCTATACTGCCATCCTCAAACCTAAAAAAAAACACTACACAACTGCAGCCTCCTTTAGTTTTAGGTCTACTCTCTGGACTGGCAGGAAACAATAAATTTTATAATTCAAGACAATTTTTTTTAACATGAAATAATCATTTTTTTAAACATAAAATACTCATCATTTAAAAAAAAAAATTTATCATTCATCAATATTAATCATACTGTTTAAAAATAAAAACTTAGAGTTTTTCTGTATAATAAATAGTAATTATTACTCAAAGATTATTACTACGTCAAAATTACAAATAATAAATTAAGACAAAATAAAAATATGCTTTTTTACTTTTATCATAAAGAAGCTCACAGATATATAATTGAAAGCTTAATTATGATGAATATTACATGTTTTAAAATGGAAAAAGCATTCAACTGTAATAATAAACATAACTGTAATAATGTTGAAAATGTAAAAACTTTCAGAATATGAACGCAACAGAAGTTATATTTTATTTAAATGGTTAATAGTAGAGTTTAATTATATTTTCAAGATAATTGTATTACTGATATTTTTAATCTCAAGTAATAAAAGTTTGAATGAATAAAACAAAATACTTTTAACAAATAATTGACTAGTTTACAAATTTTGAAAAGGGCTTTCATGTGTAGAGAGGTTGATCTTGAGCTTATCGAGGTTCTTACAAGTTTTTATTAAAAAATATAGACTTTATTAATATAATTATCTTTTAAAACTCAATTAGAGATAAGCAATTGATACTAAGGCCCAGACCTCCCTGCCATACAGCTAAAAAACACAGATCAACAATGGATGAAGGTATGAAATATTTTCGAATAGGTTAAAAAAAAAATAGATATTAATCTTATACTGGAAGTGAGAAAAATTACACTTTGAGACTGCATACCAAAGGAATTTAGTGTTACTCTAAAGACCAATGTAGTTTCCACTTCAAATTTTTATTATTATTTAAATCATTCCAATATTTAGTCCTAGGGCATCTTCTGGGAAATTTGATAACAGGGAGATGGTACCATGCATATTTATGTAATATACAATTATTCGCCAAGCCTTAAAATAATGATATGTACTTCATTAAAAAAAAAAATTGTTTTATCAGTTCATAGTAGCAATCTATACGACTTAATTTTCCTTATTTTCATAACTTACATCTACCACCATGTTTCCTCCAGAAAAAGAGAAAAACCTACTTCTTAGTAAATGACCCATATACCAAATCAACTCTTCAGTTCTATACCCACTCACTTATAGCAATATGTAATTATATACAATATAACAATTTGGAATTTAGACTTCTTATTGCAAACTGTTGAATGAATTAAATTTTGGTTGAAATCAGATGAGTGGGAGGGGATTAAGAGGAAGATAAAAATTTATAATATTGATATCTTAGTTTTTATGTGACTTACAAAAACTTTGTAGAACATAGGTCCAAAATATAATTTTATAAAGTTTATATTCTTTAAGATTTTTAGGGAATTATTAAGTAAAATATTTATAAATGTAATTACAAATATAGTGTACTTCCCTCACTCTTTCCTCACAAATTGGATAGAGTCTGCCTGAAAGTTATTTTACCTCAGTTCTCTTTAGATCTTATAATCATTTTAGTAATTTATTCTCGTTTATGTCCATTATATTGAAACATGGGAACCTGCTTTGTTTACACAGACTCTGAGTGATGGACTTTTATACTGCACAGACCAAAATGGTACCTTCCCTCCCTCCATGAACCTAAGTGGTTGAAAGGGAGGCAAACGCTAATTTAAAAAAAGAACAGGGTACCATCATCTCCCCGGAATAAAATTTCCTGGAAGATGTTATGGGTTAAAAAATTATATATATAAAAAAAAAATATTCAAGATTTCAAAGGACTGTAAATGTTTTAATCCTATTTAATACTTACCAATACTTAATAATCCCTTTAGAGCAATCTTTAAACTTGTTAAATCCCATTTTACTTTTAAAAAATAAAAATAAAATAAAATCCTCAGTTTAGTTATTACCCCTTCTGAGGTTAAGTAAATATCAACCATCTGCCTAAGCGCAAAGCACCCACTTATGACTTAATCACTAGGCTAATACTTCATAATATCCCCAAAAAGCAATTGCTTTCCTGTCCTACCTCTATAAACATTTTGTATTGAAGGATACAAATCCTTCAAACTACCCAATTTTCCACTCCCCTGGAAATTTTCTGAAATTATCCTGTTCCCAAACCTGTTTATAATGAATCATCCTACCACTCAATCAGCCTCCTTCCCTTACTATCCATGGTTTTTGAGAAAATTATTTTAAAAAGAATGATGCCTATCATAAATTCCTTAAATATCCTCCCAAACCATCCGTTTGGCTTCCAATCTCAGCATTATACTGTCCAACAGGTGTTATGTGTTGTTGATTTCATTTCCTCTTCTTTTGAGAGAAAATAATACTGTCCTGGATCATTTTAGACATAGCACAAGCTTTTGATTGAGTATGACATAATAATGGTTTATTGTGTAAGCTCAAGCTCAAGCGCATATTCCCAAACATATATTTAATCCTTAAATCTTAGCTTTACAACCGTTTCTTTAGAGTCCAGCAAGGATCTGATAACTTCGACCACCTTCCTCCTGTAAAAGCGGGCTTACACAGGGAAGGGTGCTCAGACCCATCCTTTTCTTCCTGTACACTGCGAACATCCCCACCCATCCTAATACCCTCATGGTTCTCTTTGCTGAAGACAAAGCAAACCTTTCTTCTTATCCTGATTCCAAAACCGCTTCCAATATTTTACAAAACCACCATGATGCAATCCAGCAGTGGTGCAGCAAATAGAGAATTAAAATAAAATAAAATTAAAATAAACGTGTCAAAATGCACACAGGTAAAATTTCAGTTGAGAAAATATTCTTCTAATTACGTCATGTATTATAACATCCTTATATCTCTCTCTGATTCAGTTACCTTGGGTTCCATCTTGACTTAGGACTGGGTCAAACATATTAAACTTAAGCAACAAGAACTCAATAGATGCAACGGACTTATCAAGTCATTCACAGCTCACAATAGAGAATAAACTGACTCTGCAAGACATTACTACATTTTAACAATTTTTAGTGCAAGGGAACAGAATAAAAATCTAACTCTCCCAGCCAGGACTCGAACCTGGACCTCCTGCTATCCGACCCGGAGATATACAGATCCCCATAAATTTACGTGGGATTAAATAAAAAATTTATAAAATTAAAATTTAAAAGTAAATTACGTGAGTCATTTAAACAGCTTGACAATGTCAGATACTCCTAACATTAGACGATATATTCATCTTCCTCGGAGGTTAGACTCTCGACACTAGTGCGGGGAATTTAATAACTTATCGGACTAGTCCCGGTGGCATAAGTGGAAACGCACCGGCTCTCAGAAAAATGTTCAGCCACTGAGGCGACTAATATTAGACATACATAAGTTTATCGCCGAAGGAATTGTTAAGCTACAAANTTACTATTTTTTTTTTTTTTTTACACACCTTTAATATAAAATTTTTGAAGTGGAGACTTTATCAGTCTTTGGCATAACTAAATTTTAATTCTTTTTATAGCATTAAATTATTTCCAGTTTAAATATAAGAATGGCTTATACCTGTCATAAAGAACTACTAAATGAGATTTAAAGATGGAAAAAAATATTCTAACAAAACAATGAATAGAGAAAACAAATTGTACATAAGTAAATATCATTAAAAAAACAAAGAAAAAAAAACCTGTCTTTGAAGTGTGTCTTCTATCATCTTTAGGTCCCTGCAACTGTCCAGAGCCATGGCTAAGTTTTCCAGTGAGCTGATTTAGAGATACTGCCTTTTCTTTAATAAAATCTGGACTAGTATTATTGGGACTAAAAAAAGTGATTGCTGTACCTCCGTCAGATTTTTGTTGTAGGTAACCAATCTAAAAACAAAGCCCCTATACATTATTTCAGATTTTTAGATAATATTTATTTGATATTGGTGGGCAGACATACCATTGGAGTGAACCTGAAACAAATGGAACAGGCAGGACATATTGGCCTTCCACTTCCTTGCTATTAAACATAGTGACTTGGATATTAAACTTACACATGAATCATGATGTGTGAATTAACTTAAGGCGAAGTTTATTAGAGCACTCTCTCCCAGTATTCCCAAAAGTATAATTCTATTTTAATATGATGTGGATCATGAGACTCCAACTATAGTTAATGGCTTAGGATCTTGAATTAGAAAAAATGGATTTTGTGTGTGTGTGTGGGGTGGAGGGGGAGGAGAATCATAAATTTCACTGTCTCTCCATGGATGAGTAGTTATGCCTCCTAATACAATGTGTGCAAATAAATTTTGAGCAGCCTTCAGTGACGTTAAAGAATGAAGATAAAACAAAATTTGAAAGGCCTGTCAGCCAGAAGAGCAAGCTATGAGAGACGTTTTTTTTTGTTTTGTTGCTAAAGGAAAAAAATTGTAAACCTGGTTTCTTCTTGGCCTTCATAATGAGGAAGCACATTCTAGGTTCTAGGTCTAGATGTCCTTTCACAGGAAATCTAGAGATGAGTGAAATGGCCTCTTACTTCAAGGAATCTATTAGATAGTGGAATTTGAGAACATTGCGAAAAGATAGTTCACCACTGAAACAAATGAACCCCTCAAGTGTTTTCACATTAACAGTGCAACCAAAGAGGTTTGTTTGATGGCTAAAAAAAGGATTATGAGAATAATGGAAGTCTTAGACTGAAATTAGAGTTCCTCTAGCACATATTTTTTTTTTTTTTTTTTTTTTTTTTTTGTAAAAAGAGTTCCACTAGGAAAAGTGTTGCTAACCACAAATTGGGAGCTTAAATAGTTCCATTTGGATAAATTGGCTAAAAATTGGTTCAATATTTTTCAACAAATGCATACTAAGCCTTTAACAGGAACAGAAGGTTGTCACTATAGAGTTATTTTTTATATATACATGGTTATTCCACTGCGTTAGTTGAGTGAAGTCATCTATTGTTCAAAATTTGCAGTATGTGTTAAGAGTTCCTCAACTTGAGGGACAAAATTAACTCAGCCTAAGGCTAATACAAGGGAAAAAGGAAGAATTAATTTAAAATGTAATTTAATTAAATAATTTAAAATAAAATAAGAAGTAAAGGGCACAAAATTAAGAGGACAATGATGTGAAATACTGATAGTTGCAAGAAAATCACTGGTTAAACAAGGAGATATTCAATCAATTAATAAAAATAAATAAAAATACTTGGATGCTGAACAGACTAATGTAATATAATGTAAAATATAAAAAAAGGAACAAATATGCATAAATGAGCATCACAGTTCATGGAGTCTATGTTCACTGAGAGAAGAACCTCCTTGGTGTGGTAGTATGAACAGTTTACTGCTTCTAAAAAACCTTAGTCAATTTTAGCTGCCAAATAGCTCATTTATTTCACTAGCTTCAATAGTGAACTATTCAACATTTTATTTAAAGGCACAAAAGGTATAAAATAAATCATTTTCCAATCTTTATAAGCATTTGTGAAACAAATATGATTTGCAACATTTAACAAGTTTTACTTATATTGATTTATTTAATTGATTATGATATATGGGTACATGTGACAAGTTAAAGACAGGCCAATATCTCAAGAAGTTGAAGAGCGTAATTTTTGAATCCGAATCCCTATACAGATTAACTAATAAATATTTGAATAAGCATAACATTGCAATAATTACTACCAATTAGGAGTAGAGTGATGACTTCTTTAAATACAAGTTTGTAGGAATAAAAGTTAACCATAAAAAAAATAGAGTCAATGTAACCTTTTATTGGAGCTTAGTTAGCTACTTCAAAAAATAAGAGATATGTTAAAGCCAAATTTAAGATATATTATTTAATGAATTTAATAGAAGAGTAAATCCAGAGATGATATACCCTACTGCATCCCTTGAAAATTTATGCAAAGTTAGTAATGCAAAAATTGATCATTTTATTGATGCTAATATCAAAATTTTAAACGAAATGAAGCATCAAGCAAAATTATAAATGTCAAGACAATTGTACAATGGGATTTATGGATTATTTTAATATCCATTTAAGAGAACTATTTTAATACCAAATAGCATTTTGGTTAATAGTAATGAGACTGAAGTTGAAGTCTGAAAAATGTATTAACTTATATAAAAATATTTAGGATGTAATTTCAAAGATGTAATAAATAGNAGGAACGGAGGAACGCACCTTTCACTCAAGATGATCCAATTTCTTCCTGGTAGATTTCAGTTTCGCGCTACTGTTGAGGATCTAGCAGGATTTTCCAGAGGGTTAGCATTGAAATTATAGTTAATAATTTCTGGGCCAGTATCTGAATTAACTCTTTATTTAAAAAAAAAAAAATTATTCTGTACATTTTCTATACACTGTAATATTTGATGGGATACATTGTTGTCCTTGCTCGTCTATCCTGGAATGTAACCCGTCCTCAGAGAGGAAACCAGGTTAACCTGTGATAGTCTGGCACCCCACATCTCCTTATCCAAGGATATGAAGGAGAGTAGGCAGGGAGTCAAGGAGGGAGCGAGAAGGGGAGAAAAATACCAGTGCATTCACTTCCTTGCATTATAACTTAGTTAAATCATACTCATTCTGTATTTTTATTCTGAAGTAAATGGATATTTGGTTCTGTATCAAAAATATGAATATTAAAATAATGAAATAAATATAAGAATGGATGAAAACCCAAGATGTCCGCAAAAATATTTAATTTAAAGTAGAGCAAAAATAGATCACTAATCCAGTTAGAAGAAAACTGGCTTAAGATTATATTAAAAGAAAAAATAAATTACTAGTGGAAGAAGTCATGTGATAATTTTATCATGTGAAAAAAAAAAGTTTAATAAATATATGACCTGCTACTTAAGGCATACAATTTTTATAATACAGACAACTATTAATTTTTTACTGTTAAAAAAATACAAATAATGGTTAAAAAAATTTTTAAAAAGGAAATACAACATTCAAAAGTATAAAGTAAATGTAACTATTAAATAAATACTTTGATGAGGAAAACAATTTCACAGCAAAATTAAAAAAAAAAAAAACTTTCACAGCAGAAGTAGTATTCTTCTCGTCGCTTCTTGAAAGCCATTTTGCAATGAATTAAGAAAGAATAACTAAATTACAAGAAAAAAAAAAAAAGAAAAAAAAAGAAGCCCTCTCTCAGAAAATCCTAAATGGTTTCAAACAGTGACAATAGGCAGCCAAGTGAAACAAACCTACCTGTTTAAATTTATTTTCTTCAGAAGATTTTCAACTACCTGTTAGAAGGTCTTGTGCCAGGCTGCATCTAGTCACTCAGCGTACTTGCAATGTAGCCTGGGCTGCTTACTATCCTATATGCAATGAATGTGACATTCTTGGCAAAGTATATTCATTGTTTATGGAAGATTTCACAAAAAGTGAAAATGAGAGAGAAAAAGCCAAAACTTCACTTGCAATGTATACTTAATATACAATATAGTATGTAAGGGGTTTTCTTATTACTATTTTTAATTACATGTGTAGGGTAGTGAGGACTAGATCACAAGAGATGGCATGGGAATGGCCTAAAGTGGTCAGAAGAGACACAGGGAATGTGGAAAGGGACACAGATTGATAAGCAGAGCAGTCTAGTCTGGGCTTTGAGTGCAAATGTATTAAGTGATGCAGGAATTCTCCCAAGGATAACAGAGTTTCTTGTGATCTTAGCATTAATGAGAAAAGGGTATAATTAACTTGCCCTAAGCCCTGTTTTTATTTTTAGTTCAATAGTTGTTTTTTTAATTATTGAGACTATACATATCAGTCAAAGATGGTTAATAATTTAAAGTAAGGGGAGTACAAGATAATAATTTATAGTCTTAGGCTTATGAATAATTAGATTAATTTTTCAAGCTATTGGTTGAACCAGAAGGGAAAAATTATTAATTTACCAACTTGTTTTATGTTATTAATTGATTAATTACTAATTCAATTAAAATAAATTGTTAAGAATCAATAGTTCATTACTAACTCACTGTTATAGATAATAAAATCACGTTAAGAAAATTAGTGAGATATTTATTTATTATTTTTTAATATGGTTCCTTTCCCTACTAAATCTCTAAAGCCTTATGAAAGTGGCTAAAGGAGGCCTTACACATAAATATTAGTATCGGTAGAAGAAAAACTCACCAAAATTAAGATCATTAATGGCTTTCCAGCTCTCGATTGTATAGCATGTTACCCTTCTCGCATGTTTACAATAAATTAGTTACTTCCATTACTTTACAAAGTGTATGAGAGTTTAATAATAATACAGTATCCACATTAATACATAAACAAAAGTAACTTTGAGAAATGGAAATCGGTAGACTTAAAGTTCTTTCTACATATAAATGAAACATTTAGCCATAGTCTATTATCATAAGAAGAAAGTATTATGAATAAACAAATGGAGAGTTTTTTGACCATAGATATTATTATTAGATGATTTTAGTTGGGGTTAGGTCAAGGTAGATCCAAAAAAATACAAATTTAACAAGAATATTTTTTTAAAAGATTATCTGCCAACATTTCGGTTTACATTGTAAGCCATCTTCAGGGTACACCTGCCTATCAAGAAGACAAGAGAGGACGTCCTGTCCATTTCCATGACTGACGTTCAAGCCGAAACATTGGCAGATAATCTTTTTAAAAAATATTCTTGTTAAATAGGTATTTTTTTGGATCTACCTTGACTGAACCCCAACCAAAATCATCTAATAATATTATGAATATATATTCTTATGGATATATAATGTTTTGGTTCTTCTTATAAAAACTTTTTTTTTAGTCTAATAAAATTAAATTAAATCTATATATTGTCAGGTAAGCACATAAAATAACTTAAATAAGAATATTTGCTATATTTTTTAAAAATTTTAATCATGAATATAATTTATGGAATTCACTATTTTTACTTAAGTTTATTAATAAATGATTCTTTGAAATGACTACATTAGGTAAGAAGTGAAACTTAGATACAATTTAGTTTAGCTACAACATTAGTCATATTAAAAATAATGAATTACTTTTCAAGATTTTTAGTCATAGACATAATATTATCTTAATAATCTAATTGGAATTGCGGCACTGGCAGTTCTCTCCCTCATGTCAATGTCACTCACAGCCATTGAATAAAATTGTGAGCAATTACAAAATGTAAACTTACTTACAGAATGTAGCAACCAAATAAATAAAAAAATCATTTATAGTTGGCCTAACTTATATAGAAATAATTAGAAGAGGATTAGGCCAAAATTTCTTCTTGAGTGAAGTAAAATGTGGTGTAACTTTATAACTTTGCATACATTTTATCTGTCTCCATTGAACCTTTGCACTCTACACAGGTTTTCCAGTAAATATTTAAAGGTATAAACGAGTATATCGTAACCACAATTAATGGTTTGATTTAAATTTGAAGGATTTATTGATGCCTTAGGGAAAACAATATATCTGTTATAAAATAAACTGNTTTTTTTTTTTTTTTTTTAATCAAATAATAGTAGTTGATATAATAAAAACAGGAAAACATTATCACTTAAGTTGCGAAAGCTTTATTTAGTTTTTCAAAATTACAATCATAGATTTAAAATTATGATAGAAATATGGCTTAACAGAATAAATACTGACTTTCTAATAGATAATTATGCTCATTACAACTTACAAAAAATTACAGGAATATTTATTATGGGTAATAAAAATATTATATTCCTGCCAATTTTAATCATATTTGGCTATACTGCCATCCTCAAACCTAAAAAAAAACACTACACAACTGCAGCCTCCTTTAGTTTTAGGTCTACTCTCTGGACTGGCAGGAAACAATAAATTTTATAATTCAAGACAATTTTTTTTAACATGAAATAATCATTTTTTTAAACATAAAATACTCATCATTTAAAAAAAAAAATTTATCATTCATCAATATTAATCATACTGTTTAAAAATAAAAACTTAGAGTTTTTCTGTATAATAAATAGTAATTATTACTCAAAGATTATTACTACGTCAAAATTACAAATAATAAATTAAGACAAAATAAAAATATGCTTTTTTACTTTTATCATAAAGAAGCTCACAGATATATAATTGAAAGCTTAATTATGATGAATATTACATGTTTTAAAATGGAAAAAGCATTCAACTGTAATAATAAACATAACTGTAGAAGCCATTTTTTGACCCTCCAAGAAGGTATTATTTAGATCCATCGGAGCTAGGTTTTTCTTATTTTCAAATTTGATTGGAGAGAAAGGATTGATTTTTCTTTCTATGCTTGGTTACAATTTAGAAGTTCATGGAAATATCCCTTCCACTCCTCCAATTGAACAATATCCTCTAGAAGTTTGAAACAATTGGTTTTTATTAATTTTTCTTATTTTGAGACAATACTTAGTTTTCTTATACAGCAATTTAAAGTCTTGGCACTCTAAAGCATTATATATATGTATATAATACAACACTCCATTTGCTCTTATGAAGACCTGAAATTTAGGCTGAAATGTTAGTGAAAATAAAAAAGCTTTTTTGTTTACAAATCCGAAAAAGCTTTTTTATTTTCACCAACATTTTGGCCTAAATTTCAGGTTTTCATGAGGGCAAATGGGGTGTTGGGGGGAGAGAGAGACTCCTTCTCTACAGTAACTAAATTAGTCATAAAATAGAAGCTGTCTTTAGAAAATTATAACTGAACTATGTTTCCCAGGGACATTAGAGAGTCTATGTATAATGAAAGTGTCAGGTACAGAGGGATTTACAGAAGCGTTCTATATTGAATGAGGATTGTGACAAGGATACTGTTTCTCACACACTCTATTCAACCTTACCCAGGGAGAAATAATAAGAGAATGGCTTGAGGCAAAAGGAGAAGATCATATTTGAAGAAAGAATAAATTTCTAGTGAACACAGATAATCAAACAGCAGTTAGCAATAAGAAAGAAGGCAAATAAGAGCTAACCTTAGAAGACTGATTGACTAATAAGAAAATAAAAATAGACAAAATGATGATTAAACAAACAAAAAAAAAATGATTGTAAGCTAAAAACTTCACATGGAAGAGCACAAGATCAAAAAATTGTATGAAAAATAACTAACTTTGTAAGGTTGATCAATGAATCACCAGCACAAATCAGGCCTTCTTATCAGTTGCCCCCATACCAAAATCAATAAATCTTTAAGACAACTAAGCTAAGGATATACAATGAAATCATTACACGGCTGTGAAATATAGGCCCAAAAGAATACCCTAAAGAGCATAACTAAACAAATTTGAGTATTTAGTCCGAAATAATATTTTTCAGTTATTGATAAAAATCATTTGTAATACAAATCATTAATGATTTTTTTAAAACCAGACATTAATATTTAGGTTCATTATATTAATTCATTTTTTAATTATTTATTTCAAATTATATCAAAATCCAATTCTTATTATTTTTTTTTAAACAATAAAGCCTAAAGAAAGTGGCTAAAGGAGGTCTTACACATAAATATTAGTATCGGTAGAAGAAAAACTCACCAAAATTAAGATCATTAATGGCTTTCCAGCCCNTAACTGATTTGATTAATTAATCTATTTTATTAATATATATTTATTAATAAAAAATATAACTCTTTAAATTATTATCAAGAAAGTTAACTTAAAATTGGTGTTCATAACAATTTATTCTTAGCAAATTACTATTTTGTTACAGCCAACTTTTACACTTTTCATCTCAAAAATAGCTTAAATGAATTACTAAAATTTTCCTATAATCAAAAATCACCTCACTGGATTTAACAAAGGAGTGATACATCTGTGAGAAAAGTACAAAATTCAAATAACATAAGAGCCTGTGGAGTCTTTATTGTTTAGTAAAATAAAATAAATTTCAAGCCTGATAAATTCCAGACTAGGGCAACCCCCTCCCCCCTATACAAATAAGATTATTGGAGTTTATAGATGTCTGGATCTGGTACTCACCTGACTTCTCCAGAAATCAATGATCCTCAAGACCCGGCATCAACAGATAAAGTAATTATTATTTAACTAATTTTATGAATAAGAAGACGAGTATGGTAAATGGGAAAGTTTTTTTATCTTAAACATTATGAAAATAATTACCTTAAAAGTTTTTCATTTATTTAGAAAAAAAAATCATTAAAGTAAAGCTTGCTTATTCTTAATTTTTTTTTTTTTTT
>KZ806900.1:994516-1009462 GCA_000696205.2 Oncopeltus fasciatus | reverse complement strand
AAAATAAAAACTTAGAGTTTTTCTGTATAATAAATAGTAATTATTACTCAAAGATTATTACTACGTCAAAATTACAAATAATAAATTAAGACAAAATAAAAATATGCTTTTTTACTTTTATCATAAAGAAGCTCACAGATATATAATTGAAAGCTTAATTATGATGAATATTACATGTTTTAAAATGGAAAAAGCATTCAACTGTAATAATAAACATAACTGTAGAAGCCATTTTTTGACCCTCCAAGAAGGTATTATTTAGATCCATCGGAGCTAGGTTTTTCTTATTTTCAAATTTGATTGGAGAGAAAGGATTGATTTTTCTTTCTATGCTTGGTTACAATTTAGAAGTTCATGGAAATATCCCTTCCACTCCTCCAATTGAACAATATCCTCTAGAAGTTTGAAACAATTGGTTTTTATTAATTTTTCTTATTTTGAGACAATACTTAGTTTTCTTATACAGCAATTTAAAGTCTTGGCACTCTAAAGCATTATATATATGTATATAATACAACACTCCATTTGCTCTTATGAAGACCTGAAATTTAGGCTGAAATGTTAGTGAAAATAAAAAAGCTTTTTTGTTTACAAATCCGAAAAAGCTTTTTTATTTTCACCAACATTTTGGCCTAAATTTCAGGTTTTCATGAGGGCAAATGGGGTGTTGGGGGGAGAGAGAGACTCCTTCTCTACAGTAACTAAATTAGTCATAAAATAGAAGCTGTCTTTAGAAAATTATAACTGAACTATGTTTCCCAGGGACATTAGAGAGTCTATGTATAATGAAAGTGTCAGGTACAGAGGGATTTACAGAAGCGTTCTATATTGAATGAGGATTGTGACAAGGATACTGTTTCTCACACACTCTATTCAACCTTACCCAGGGAGAAATAATAAGAGAATGGCTTGAGGCAAAAGGAGAAGATCATATTTGAAGAAAGAATAAATTTCTAGTGAACACAGATAATCAAACAGCAGTTAGCAATAAGAAAGAAGGCAAATAAGAGCTAACCTTAGAAGACTGATTGACTAATAAGAAAATAAAAATAGACAAAATGATGATTAAACAAACAAAAAAAAAATGATTGTAAGCTAAAAACTTCACATGGAAGAGCACAAGATCAAAAAATTGTATGAAAAATAACTAACTTTGTAAGGTTGATCAATGAATCACCAGCACAAATCAGGCCTTCTTATCAGTTGCCCCCATACCAAAATCAATAAATCTTTAAGACAACTAAGCTAAGGATATACAATGAAATCATTACACGGCTGTGAAATATAGGCCCAAAAGAATACCCTAAAGAGCATAACTAAACAAATTTGAGTATTTAGTCCGAAATAATATTTTTCAGTTATTGATAAAAATCATTTGTAATACAAATCATTAATGATTTTTTTAAAACCAGACATTAATATTTAGGTTCATTATATTAATTCATTTTTTAATTATTTATTTCAAATTATATCAAAATCCAATTCTTATTATTTTTTTTTAAACAATAAAGCCTAAAGAAAGTGGCTAAAGGAGGTCTTACACATAAATATTAGTATCGGTAGAAGAAAAACTCACCAAAATTAAGATCATTAATGGCTTTCCAGCCCTCGATTGTATAGCATGTTACCCTTCTCGCATGTTTACAATAAATTAGTTACTTCCATTACTTTACAAAGTGGATGAGTGTTTAATAATAATACAGTATCCACATTAATACATAAACAAAAGTAACTTTGAGAAATGGAAATCGGTAGACTTAAAGTTCTTTCTACATATAAATGAAACATTTAGCCATAGTCTATTATCATAAGAAGAAAGTATTATGAATAAACAAATGGAGAGTTTTTTGACCATAGATATTATTATTAGATGATTTTAGTTGGGGTTAGGTCAAGGTAGATCCAAAAAAATACAAATTTAACAAGAATATTTTTTTAAAAGATTATCTGCCAACATTTCGGTTTACATTGTAAGCCATCTTCAGGGTACACCTGCCTATCAAGAAGACAAGAGAGGACGTCCTGTCCATTTCCATGACTGACGTTCAAGCCGAAACATTGGCAGATAATCTTTTTAAAAAATATTCTTGTTAAATAGGTATTTTTTTGGATCTACCTTGACTGAACCCCAACCAAAATCATCTAATAATATTATGAATATATATTCTTATGGATATATAATGTTTTGGTTCTTCTTATAAAAACTTTTTTTTTAGTCTAATAAAATTAAATTAAATCTATATATTGTCAGGTAAGCACATAAAATAACTTAAATAAGAATATTTGCTATATTTTTTAAAAATTTTAATCATGAATATAATTTATGGAATTCACTATTTTTACTTAAGTTTATTAATAAATGATTCTTTGAAATGACTACATTAGGTAAGAAGTGAAACTTAGATACAATTTAGTTTAGCTACAACATTAGTCATATTAAAAATAATGAATTACTTTTCAAGATTTTTAGTCATAGACATAATATTATCTTAATAATCTAATTGGAATTGCGGCACTGGCAGTTCTCTCCCTCATGTCAATGTCACTCACAGCCATTGAATAAAATTGTGAGCAATTACAAAATGTAAACTTACTTACAGAATGTAGCAACCAAATAAATAAATAAAATAAAAATAGAATCTAATAAATATGAACTGATTTAGACATAAACAAGAAAATTATAGAACATTTTGTTATTAATTAAATCAAATTAGTTTTAAAGTTTTTGAATAATATAAGTTTTGGATAAAATCCATTCATTTTTCTTTCACTCATAATTTAATAAAGTTAACCAGTCAGGGCTTTAAAAGTTAGGAGACAGTTATAAATTCATAAATAAGTATCTTAAGTTTAGATAATAATAATAAAATATCCATAAATTTTGCTTCATGATTTTTTTTTTCTATTTTGTTTTTGATATTTTTATCAATTCCCATGCTTATTGAACAATTATTTTCAAAGCCAGGGATATACATATCTTAATTGAATAGTTCAATCATTTAATCCCATAAATTTTCAGACTTAAAAAATTTATAATTTAAAACAATTTTAAAGATTTCTAAAATTAAAAATGGGGGTTGGTACTAACAAACACTCACGCATGCACATACAAAAACACCACCTTTGCTCTAATCTTTCTTTCGATCTATTTAGACATCCAACGCAGATCAAATTCCAGCTCAACTATCTATTTTTACACAGTCGAACCCAGAAATAACAAAACATTCAAACCCAAAACTCAAGAAATAAATTTAAAATTTAGAAGTGAAGAACAGGCTGAGCTGGCTTTACCATACCACTGACTAACAGTACCAAAAATTGCAAAAATGTTAATAACAAATAACTTATGGAAGCTCTTAAGTGATTATCCCGAATGTCTATGTGCTAGATGGGCCTAAGTGAGCTTACGACAGAAAATTAAAAGTTGGTATGTTAAGAGTCCTAAACTACAAGAAACACACTTGACTTAACGTGACCATCGTCCTCATAACACTGACGTACCGTCCTACAATTTTCATTTGCTAGGGGAGCAACAGTTTCACGATAATAAGGGTTTGGAGGCATTTTTGCACAATTTGACACTGGACTAGATAAAAAAACGTTTCTTCTAACCAAGAAATGTATTTTTGTAGAGGAAAAGGATAAGTGAAAATAAATTGTAATTGTCTTATATTAGTGCAATAAATTAATTAATAAAAAAATCTCATCAATACTTCATTCAAACTAATAATACAAAATTGACATGCACTTATTATGTAACAGTTATTCAAGTTAAAAAATATACAATTATAAAAAGTGTTATGTAATGTTCAGAGGGAAAAGATCTACTTGCGGTCAAATAAAAATTTCAGTAATATAAATAATTATAAATCATAAATGAATAATCATACATAAATAAATAATCTTAAAATAGAGAAAAGCTATTAAAATAAACATACTCAATATTAAAATGGCAATGTTTTCTTTTAGGAGATACTTCATCAGTAATTTCTTTTTTGATGACTTCATCACAAATCTCCACACTATTACTTTCATATTCTTCAACTAGGTTTCCTGAACCAATATCAAATCCCAATTGCTCAGATGGAACTTGGTTAATCACAGGGAAAGTTGCTGCTAGCTGGCGTAACTTATCACTGCTTAAAAACTTAAGCCC
This sequence comes from Oncopeltus fasciatus, assembly GCA_000696205.2. Lineage (NCBI taxonomy): Eukaryota > Metazoa > Arthropoda > Insecta > Hemiptera > Lygaeidae > Oncopeltus > Oncopeltus fasciatus. The sequence continues at coordinate 1,005,306 of KZ806900.1, read as the reverse complement.
AGCATGAAGAAGTCGCTTCGCTGCTTTGTAATACATAGTGTCAGGCCGATTATAGATCATAGCATTATTGCACATCAGTTGGAGATCAGTCTTGAAATAAATAACATAACTATTATGAATATGTTAATATCCAAACAAAGAAAACTTATTGAGAATTAGAGAAAAAATTTATAAGTTCTTAAGCCTGGATCTCTTAACCCTATAGTAAATAGTTTTAGGATGAGACACAACAGTACCACTTAAGTTTTGTAGCTTTAAAACATAATATCTTGTAGCTTGTTCAATATTAAAGATTAGATATAACTAATACCATATAAAGTAAAAGTTTATATATATATGTGTGTAATAAATATAATTTATTCATTTGATTTTGGTAGTATAGTGTAAAATGTCCTATTCACATCTGTATGATGTAGTTCCAGTTTTTTTTTAATCATCTTATTTAACTATGAAAGCATCAAAATGAATTTAATTATATTAAATAATATGTATTAAAGAACAATTATTACTATTATTTTTGTTTTAAATCACTAGGAGATCAGTTTTAAAGAACTATATTCCTTCAGAATTTGCTAAACTTGAGTTGGGATAATCTTCAAGTAATAAGAAGTGAATTTGACATTAGTAAATACATATTAAAGCAACAGAAGAATGCAAAATTTACATACAATGAGAAGAGTAACTCTAAATTAAACTAAATTAAATCAAAACAAAATGAACAATACAAAGTGGAAAACTAGTCTGTCACATCAAAGAATAACAAAAAATAAATGAAATTGTATAGGAATTGGTTAAATATTGAGAAAAGTAAAGAAGAAATGGTCATCTTTCAGTCAATTGGTGTTCAAATCACAAAATGTGATGGAAAGTAGTTTTTATTTAAGCTAACATGTGAGGCTTAATACAGCCTTTATCAAAGCTGCATTGCTAACAAACAATAAAAAAAAGCTTGTAATATTTTTGAACTAAAATAAAGAAAAGGAAAGAGCTGTTGAGTGAATTCCAAATAGAAAAAAAAAAAAAGTTTTTCATTTAGCGATACAAAAATGTTTAGTTACTAATTGATAGACAGCCAATATAAATATAATTAGTAATTTGTTTTCAATCATTTTTTAAATAAAAATTTGTATTCATTACACTCTGTTAATAAAACACTTTGCAATTGGATGGCACATATACACAAAAAATTTATAAATAAATTAAATATCACTTTACAGGAAGAAAGTGGCCCATTGATACTACACCCAATAAATTTAGGCTGGGGGAGGATCGTAAGGATTGGACAGGGAACAGGCATATGGATTAGGGTGATATGGAAACTAGCTATGGAAGAGTACAAAACGGGCGGAGATAAGGTCTTGGACATACAGGATATTAAAATTGTGATGGACACATAATAAGGAACATTCACAATTATTCTTAGGACTTTGGATTGGATGGTATTCGCTGGATGTTGTCTAAGCGGCACCCAAGAGTTCTATACTGTATGTCCCAGTTAAGTCCGTATGTCGTTTGACCCAGTTAAGTCCTGAGTCAAGATGAAACCCAAGGTAACAGACTGAATCAGAGAGATATATAGGGATGTTATAGTACGTGACATTATTAGAAGAATATTTTCTTGACTGAAAATTAACCTGTACGCATTTGAACTAATTTATTTTAATGCTCCATTAGATAGAATAGCATGAAGGTGATTTTATATAAAATATTGGAAGCGGTTTTAGAATCAGGATGGAAAGAGAATCACTTTGTTATGAGCAATGAGGGCCAGGAGGGTATTAGGATGGGTGGGTATGTCTGCAGAGTAAAAGATGAAAAGAATGGGTCCAAACAAATTGCTCTGCCAAATGCCTGCTTTCACAGAGAGATGGACGGAGTAATCAGATCCTTGCCAGACCCTAAAGAAACAGTTGAAAAGGTAAGATTTAAGAATTAAAAAAAAACAAAAAAAACATACTATATAAGAGTTGAGATTTCTGTAACAATTGTCATCAATTTTTTGACGCATTGTAGAAAAATCCATTGGTTGAGTGATAGTCTGTGAATATCCTGGTGCTATTTGATCAGTTACAGGCCAAGCAAAAACCTGTTTTACATCCTTCTTTTCTAACTGTTGTTGTAAGTGTTCTAGAACTCTCTGTAGAGGAGATTTATTTTGTTTTTGCCTCAACAATTGAACACAAAGACGAGCTTCTCGGTTAACTAAAAAATAAAAATAATATGACTCAAAACATTTAACTTGTAAAAAAACAAATATATGTATATTTATGTGCACCCACACACACACACGCGCGCGCGCAGGTAGGCACACANTGGAAGTAAGTCACCATCTTTATAAATTTGTATAATTTAATAGTTCTATTTCGTAACTCTATGAGTAGTACTATGCCTGGTCTAATAACAAATATTAATAAACTTGAATCTTAATTTGGTAATAAATAAAAAATAAAAACTGCATCCTTGCCATCACATGATGACCCTTGCCAAATTGCCATAAAATATCAGAAGAAACTTAAAAACAATAAATATGATTTAGAGATTATTATTCAGTTATTTAAATCCAACTGCATTGATAAGTTGAAATATGTTGCAGTTAAAAATGAACACAGGAAAACAATAAAATGTGATTAAATTAATCTATTTTTTCTATCATGAAGAGTCAAATTTGATCTTACATTGAAGAGTAGGACAATTAAAACAAGAAGAAAACATTAAAAAAGTTGATACTGAGAAAAGTATAAAAAAAAAAAAAAAAGTTGAAGGACCTTCCAGAATGACACCTTGATAGAAATTGCTCAAAAACACTCTGTAGTCCATTTAAACAATGTCCAATAATTTTCTCAAATGGTCTTATGGGCTCTCCTCTAAATCATTGTTTTAGTTGAAACAATCCTTTCATCTGATCAAAAATATATTAAACTGGAAAAAATTTAGTGAAAAATTGAACAAAAAATTATTTCAATCAATCACCTGACAGTAGAACCAATCAGAAAAAAATAATATTAAATCATATATTAACATGATATATTAAATCATTTGTATCTGGACTACAAGAATATAAAGACATTATGGGAAGCCAGCTTAGCCGAAGCGGCCCAATCAAGTTTCTCAAATCTGGCACTACATGTTTAAATTTATAGTAGGGTGTTTAAGCACCAAAAAGCTTATGGAAAATAATATTACTAGATTATTTAAAATTTAAAACAGACAGATCCAAGGACAAAAGTTTTAAGTTTCAGGCTGAATTAATTTTGAAACAAATTCTAACCAAATTACAAATGACCCTGACAAAGCTGCATAGTAAGTCAGGATAACTTAGCTTATACTCCAACCATGTTCTACTAATTGTTATTTCATTTCCAGAGGTTTTACTACTCTTCCACACCGCTGAGCAATGAGAGTACAAACCTATATGGACAAGTGTATTGGGTGATACATACAGGAATTTGCAATAAAAGTCAAAGAAAGGTCTGCACAGAGCTCTGAAATGAATACAAGTATATACCTGGACCAACAGAGAAGATCTGGGAAGACATGTAAGATCTTAAATTGCTCTGTTTGAGATCCACAACCTTAAAGCCACTAAGGAAAATATTGAGAGAATATTGCTAATGTCATTTGAAATTTTATCTAGGCCATGGCCCTGAGAAAAGGGATGCAGAGGGTACAAGATTTACTGAATATGCAAAGGAAACATGCTACTGATAAAAAAAAAAAAAGTTTATTTCTATGATAAAACTAATTGTTCATGTCATATTATTTATAATAGTGCTTTTAAATGTGGTTTATTATTCAGTAAATTTGTATTGGTATAATGAAAATTTTTTTTTTTTTTTCTTCATTTTGTTTTAATTAATTGTCTACAAATCTACATTTTCAGGGTGCACAGCTTTTTTTTTTTTTTGTAGCACAGAATAGCCTTCCTCTCCTTTTCCTCATATAATGCCTGTGAAGTCTCACAAATTTCAAACTAAGTTTCTAGTACTATAGAGAGGCTAGGACACCTATGCAGTTTTTCTGGCTCTTAAACCATACAATACTAGCTGATGTGTAATTGTTGGTGGATTTATTGTTGTCCCAAGAACAGTACTAAGCCCCTGAGCAATGATAGTGAAAAACCCATGTGGACAGGTGAGTTGGGTAACACAGTTGTAGTAGATTCTATAGACTGGTCAGCAAGGAGCTTTAACATGAATTCCATGATTCATTGACACGTAGAAGTAGGGTAATCTTATCCTTCTAATGAGGGCAGTAACTTGAAAAATAGTAATAATAACAAAAGATTTTTCTGACTCTTAACCTAATGAACATGGGCAAAGACTAGATTTTTAAAATTATACATCTCTAATAAAATAAAGTGTATATAAAACTAAAACAGTTTACCTTATGGTGATGCTTTTTCTTTCTTTCGTGCTTCTCATGATCTCTTTCTTTTTTTTTCTTTTTTTTCTTAGATTTCCTATGAAATGAAGATGAAGACTGAAGCGATTCATCATCTGCAGTAATAGTGTAACTTGATGTGTGAATATGAGGCCCTGGAGAGTCACTATGCTCAGGAGTAGATGTACTCCCAACTTTCAAGATGAGCTTTAAGGCAGGTGGTTTTTCAGCTTAAAGAAAAAAAAATTCCAAATAAATAAATTGATGTATATTTATACACACACACACTCATATATATATATATATTTTTTTTCACACGAGATGTATTATGTTAAAAGGAAAATTATTATCCCAACAAATACCTTTCTCACTGTCTAAGATAAGGAAGAATAGAATAGTAGATGAGGTAGAATAGAATAGTATATGTAGTTTTTCTGGCCCTTAAACCATACACTACTAGCTGACTTGTAACAGTTGGTGGATGTATTGCTGCCACAAGAACAGTACTATCCCCCTGAGCAAAGGTAGAGAAAAACCCATGTGGACAGGTGTGTTGGGCAACACAGTTGTAGTAGATGCTATAGAATGGTCTGTATCTGAGTTTTTAAAAAATGTAATTTTATGAATTGAAAAGAATCACCAATGATTTCTAGAAAAATGACAAAATATACAGCCGAGAAGATGACTGGAAGTAAGTCACCATCTTTATAAATTTGTATAATTTAATAGTTCTATTTCGTAACTCTATGAGTAGTACTATGCCTGGTCTAATAACAAATATTAATAAACTTGAATCTTAATTTGGTAATAAATAAAAAATAAAAACTGCATCCTTGCCATCACATGATGACCCTTGCCAAATTGCCATAAAATATCAGAAGAAACTTAAAAACAATAAATATGATTTAGAGATTATTATTCAGTTATTTAAATCCAACTGCATNGATACGTCCACGTAAACGACTTAAAAACAACTGACTTTTGTAAACAAATGACTAACAAACAAAATAGCGTTTAGAGATAAGCAAATCCTTCAATAGGCTAAGTGCGCATTCTATTGGAATTAAAACGACATTTTAAACTTGCATACCTGGTACAATATCAAGCCAAGGGCTTGACAATATATTGCCGCCTGCCCTGATATTATATCAAACGTGCGCACGCACACACACACACACACACACGCGCGCGCGCACTTACGCACACGCACGCACGCACGCACACGCACACGCACACACACACGCACACGCACACACACACACATTAAGATCCTGATTAAAGAAAATCAATGTTTATCAAAATTGATTGATAAATTATACCTGAGCTCCTACTACTTGATCTCCTTCACTGTAAAATAAGTGAGTTTTCATCGTTGCTTTTTTAATATCAATAGGTGGAGGAGTGGAAGAACCATACTTTTTCTTGTTTTCTTCTTCACCGTAGTCAAAATACGCTATTTTCCCTGTAACAAAAATAGATTAAACTGAGTTCAACAATGTATTTAGTTGTTTTTTTTTTATAAAAAAAAAAAGTTATATTTTACACGTCAGCAGTATTCTTCACACTTTCTTGTAAAAAATAAATAAATAAATAAAATAAATTATATATATATATATATATGTGTGTGTGTGTGTCTGTTGCACAAGTTCAGTGACATTATATGATTTATGCAAGATTTTGTTTATAGTAGTTTCACATTCCTAATTGAACCCTGTACAGGGAAACCCGCAAATGGATAACAATTGGTGTTTGCAACGATAAAAAAAATCTTTTGGGGGATTTTATGGATTATTTATGTGTTATGAGCGGTTCCTGCCTAGTTAGGAATCCTAAGTACGCACTTTACATCTTAGAAAGAAAGGTTTTTGGTAAGTCTTTCGAAGTATTTTCAACATCAGCCAGTTGATAGATATCCTGTGAGCGTTCCGGACAGTGTTCAAATAGGTTTAGAACTAATTTGTGGTTCTTTGTATGGTACAACCTTACTGGGCATGCTCCCGAATGGAGGTGCTTCATCGGGTGAAGAAGGCCAAGCGGATGTTCTACCAGATTTCAAGTTGGGAAGCGGGAGATCTCAAGAAAGGCAAAACTGAGTATTTTTAAATCAGTATTCCTCCCTCTGCTGCTCTATGGCGCAGAAAGTTGGAAGCACTTAGACAACAACGCCACCAGGATTACAACGGTAAATATGAGGTTCCAGATGAGAGCTGCAGGGAGGACCAGAAGGGACTGCATATGGAATGAGATCAGGGAAGCTCCCGAATGGCTTCGGAACTAATCCCACCTTATTTGGTAAAAACTAGATATTCATATTATTGGTATAAGTAATTCTCTGATCCAACTTTATACACACACACAGAGAAGTATTTAACTAAAAATACTTCAAGCAAGAGCTACGTTAACTAAGCGAATTCCTCAGTGTTGTAGTTGATGAATTCTTTAATCTGAACTTCGCTCAACAACGAACTCAACTTTTCATTTTACATTTAAATGCGTTATGCCAAATTTCATTAAGATGACGAATTAGGATTAAGAATTCAGCTCTAGGCCTCAATATTAAAATTTAGGTAAACCTCAATCTTAATAGAAGAAAATTTGTTGGGGTCAACATTCAAGTTTGATAATAAAAAAAAATACAATTTTAAAATTTTTTATTATCTGCCTTACATTGTAAGCCATCTTCAGGGTTATAATTAAGGCGAGAGTGGACGTCGTGTCACCTGGATCAAATATGCATTACACCACTCTCTGTAGTCCATTTAAACAATGTCCAATAATTTTCTCAAATGGTCTTATGGGCTCTCCTCTAAATCATTGTTTTAGTTGAAACAATCCTTTCATCTGATCAAAAATATATTAAATGATCATTTTTCATGAGATAACAATAATTTCATTCATTTATAAGGCGAATGTGAGAGAAAAAAATGGCAGTTTTGACACTTGGCAATATTTATCAAACACTACATATTCTCCCAAATATAAAAACTATTAAGTACCTTACAGGCTATTAATAGATGATTTTGACAAAAAGGCTGGGAAGTAAAAATTAATGCAAGACCAATGAACCAAAAATAAGTTTCGGTCCTTAAGTAGTAAAGATTAGGAATGGAAATACATTTTTTTTAAAAATCTCAATTCTGGTTATTTTAATTTGAAATTGATAACTAAAACATTTTTGTCCTCTTGGTCGGTTTCTCTATTTACCACAATATAAACACTGTAAATTAAAAAGTTATTAGATTACATGATAGATATACAAACCTTCATATTTTTCTCTTTTATGCTTCTTATGTTTCTTACTGGACCCCATAATAAATAATTTGAGGCAGTCAAATTTTTAAAAGTTTTGCCGGCATTTACAAGGTACGCTAGAAAATACGAATAGAACGAAACAGTACACTACATAGTCCTTTTTCTTACTTCAATAATAATAAAATTAACCAGTTAAATCAGAATATTAACAATTATCAAAAATTCCCGTTGTACAATTTTATTTATAAACATCCTGAGAAGGTTAGCTCACTAAGGTAGGTTTCAGTCGAGGCTTCCTTGTTAGCTTACAACCAAAGATATATACTGAATTTTTGGATTTGATTATGGCTTGCTCACGACCCTTATGCGGTTACTGACGTCATAAAATATAAGCAAGCCTTTTTCAGTGCTTCAGGATTTAATGAGGAGAGAAGGTGACCAATGCCACCACTCTCAATAAAAGTTACTAGAAAGATTATTTTATTTCTAAGGTAGCTCTGAGATATCATTGTGCCCCGAATAATTTTCTATCAACCTTTTAGTTAAACCTTAATGTATCGGGTGCTAAAATTGTTAGCCATTTGATGACGTAAATACCATCTAGTATTATTTTTCTTTTTCTTTTTTGCTTCTGTTGTGATCTGCCATTTCCTTCTTATTGTGTTTTCGAGTGGGTCACAGAGGGTTTCTTCCCGGATTTTTTGTAGCAAAAACTTGTTTCCTTTAAAAACACAGGATTTAATTGCATCTAGTGACGTATTTAATCAAGAGTAGATTATAGGGGCCGAATAAAATAAAGTTTTACCCGCATTTCCTTCAAAATATAATAGTTAAAAATCCTCAGAACGTGGAACAGACTTCATGCTTGCTAGCATGAAACTGCTTAGTGGTAGATACAACTTTACTGTTCATGCTATCGACATATTTTGTACTAATCCCAGCATCTTTGGTACAATTCTTACCATCGCATTGTAAGAATCTTAATCTTAATGTAAGAATTGGAAGAATCTTGGTAGACCAGGGCTTTCAATATTTATTAATAATTTGATTAAATTTTAACTTGTTTTAGAGTTAGTCTCTAGGTACTAGGCAAGGGGTATATTTCTCTAGGTCACTTAAGTCTACTTTCCAGGGGAAGTGGACAAAGCGCCTCCAAAGATTGTCAGAGCCTTCATCGATACGTTTACCATATTAAATAAAAATTATATATATAGGGGCTCAACACCAGTGCTCTTTACGGGATTTGTGGCAGCAAAGAAACCAAAAAGTGATTATCATCCAGTCATGAATATGGGATCCTAGTGACACGACGTGTCCTCTCGCCTTCATGGCCTTTCAAGCACTGAAAATGGCTTACAATGCAAGCCGAAACGTTGGCACTTAATTAAAAAATACACATTTTTAAAATTGTATTTTTTGGATCTACCTTGACCGATTCCCTACAAAAAACATCTACCAAAAACAGGTCAGTGTATTTTCGAATATTTAACTCAAAAATTACGAAGACCCCGAAAATTCAGTGATAACCTTTACTACCGAGAAAATTGAAATTTCCTGAATTCAATAAAATCTCTAAATATGGAACACCCAATTTCATCCAGTAGATCTATCCATTGTAGGGACTCAACATGTAATACACGAGGAGCAGTTGCCCGCAAGGAGAAATTTATCTCCACTCCTATGGGCACTTTGGTGGAAACCTAGCTGACAATACTTAATGTTCGGTAGAATGTGGGGCATTAAATCCTAAATGCTGAACTCAATTTATTGATTATTAATTATGCGCCCAATGATATCTCTTTGATGAGGTTGGAGAAAAAAGTTGATAGCTCTTGGTAAATTGGAAAAACTCTTGAAGTCATAAGCTTGGAAATTATCAGGGTTATCAGAACCTTTCCTCTAGAAGACATTTCACGCCTTAAAGCTGTTGCTCGTTGAAGTCTAGACATTATGTTAAGTATATGAATATACCAACATATGTTAAAGGACCAGGTTAGTGTAATATCTATAAGTGTTTTTTCAAAACGCGTTTTGAGAAAACATACTTATAGGATTTATACAATGTAAAAGTTTGATTGAAGACGGTTGGCTCAAAATTCGAGCGTGCCCACTTGGTATGTAGTATTGGTATGTAACACCAATGAATTATTAAAGCAACAAATGATAGAAAAAAACAGATGAAACCATAATAACGAAACTGTTATCCCTTTCTTGAGCTCTATAAGATGTAGTAGCCACCTCTTTAGTTATCTGCACTTCCCGCTTGCAAAACATTATTGAAGTGGTGGGCGCTGAGAGGTGTTAGGTTTGTGAAGCTAAAATTCGCATACTGAAAAATAAAACAAACAGGAATCTGGGGTATATAGGAACGTCACAGTAACTGAACCAAGAGTAGGTTAGACATCCTCTTCTTCTATTTCCCAAATTGCTAGATTTTCTCATTTTTTAACTTCAGTACTATACTGGTTACTTCTAAAGTGGTCTTGGAATGTCTTGTAAAAATAAAGTTGCTTGCCAAAAACAATAATGTTACGTTGGTCTGTGATCCGGGGCATGAAATCCTCAGTCTTACAATGTAATATCTAACGCCTTTCAGACTGAAAAAAAGACTACAACCAGAGATCAAAGGAAATAAAAACCTATTTAGAGAATAAACCTTGTGAGACCGCTAGCAAACAATTTAATTAATAAGACTAAATATTTCCTTAGCTTGCTACGAAAAGAATTAAGGCGACTGATCTTAAAGAGTATTGTTCTCACAAATATCACCTAAAGAAGATTGATTAGAGGAGGATTTTACACTTGAGCTTGGAGAAAAGAAGGATCGCATAATATATTTGGTATGATTGTGAGGCACCTACAGCAGATTTAAACTCTTAGGAATAGTGATTGTCATGTTTAATGGTATCTTAAGAGCCTTTAATTTATTGAAACATAAATTAAATAGTCTTTGCGTTAAGTTTTGATTTCAAACGTTAATAGATACTCAGATTAATCAGTTCTATTAATCAATTATTTAATAAATTGATTAATAGAACTGAAGCACGTGGCAGTCATTTTAGTATGCACCAGCTTGGTCTTTTACATTATGTTTCGAGCATATTCAATATTCCATTTAGATCTAAAACTATAAATTATTAATGTGTATATACATATAT
>KZ806900.1:978529-989890 GCA_000696205.2 Oncopeltus fasciatus | reverse complement strand
GGGGGGGGGGTTTCTTTTTTTCAAGACTTCATCACGACACTCACTCTCCACGAAATAAAAACAAAACAAAAAAGAAATCCGTGGTGATGAGATTTGGCGGGGACAACCCTGCTTTGTGTTGATGCGCGCGCGGGAAAACCAATTACCACTCATAATTGCTCAGTCTTTCGTTCTCCTCATTCCGCATCCAGGGCAATTTCCTGAAGTATTTAGCTCCTCCCCCCTACAGCTCCTTTTATCACTCACTTTTAGATTTATTTTTATTATTTTTTAGTTTGGTTAGCTTTTTTCTTTTTATTGTGTTTTTTACATCCGGTCTTTAATTAAAAATATCTCTTAACAATTACTGCTCTTCTTTAAATTCAAATCTGACATACTGAGCAAATAAATTGAAAGGAACGTGAAAGTACGACTCTCTGATGTTTAGTAATTTGTTTTAGTGAATCTCAAAGGGATGTAGCTGTTAAAGTGGTTTTTTAAAATACTCTCCTTTCAACTAAACTAGATACCAAAAAGAATAGCGACACACATTTATGTATTTGAAAGTTGTTGAGGATCTTGGTCGAATAATTAGTCTAGGCTAATATTTAGAGAATGTACTTTCTCTTCTTCAGTGCTAAAAAAAACAAGAAGGAAAATACCTTTATATTATAAATAACTTTTTTTTATTTATTTTTTTTTTATTTTTATTTTTTTTTATCGACCTCGTCCGAACTCCAACAATTTCTTTACTACTAATTCCAAGGTCAAAATATCTTCATCCCCACTCTTAAATGTTCAATTTAGTTCCCACCTCTCATATTGTTCCGATTCGGCTCAATAATGGCCTGCTGTGTTGACAAGCTCCCACGAACCTCTCTTTGAAACAGGCTCAAAAGTTACATTCCTTTGGAATTCCCTAAAACTGTGGCCGGTCAGGCCGGCAGGTAGGTAAACAACAGATTACCTCCTACACTTGTCGGAGTGTGGATGCCACAGTTTTTATTTACCTATAGCTATTAATTTAAAGCTAAGTTCGTTGATGAGCTAAATGTGACCAAGAGGAGTGGGGGTTAAGCAGAAATCTGCGATTTAAAATAATTTATTTCATAGAGTAAGCGAAATTTGTAAATTATCAAAGTAAAACTCTAAACATAAATTTGTTTAATGATAAAAGAAAGATATCAGAAATTTTTTTTTATGCATTTATTTGTAAAAATAGAACAGTTTTGGTTGAAACAAACACCTCACATCATACGTCATTAGTGAGACTATACGGCAATAGTAGCCAGAAGGCTATTTTTGAATAAGTATTGGTTGAAGGCGTGAAAGTTGCCCCTCATATGTAGACAACATTACGCAACTATAGTTATGAAGCATGAATGAATTTACATAGAATGATTAATTAGTAATAAGCTTAAGTTTACCTTTGATGTATGTCTGGGATAAATGCTGTAGATTTTTCAATGAAGTCCCAGCTGGAAGGAAGTCTCCAACCACCGGTCTAGCCATCTATAGTCATAATAATATGTATTATATTTTAATATAGTCATTGTTGGGAACTGCATATAACTTTATTTGTTTGTCTTCCGTTACCAATTAGACATTGAATAAGGTACAGCTATGTGAGATCAAAGGATCTTTGTAATTAAAATACGTTCTTATTTAGATATTAGTAGCGTGAGAGATTATAATGGCTCTAGTTTGAGCCCCGACTCTTGTTACTCACTTCCCTAACTATATGTGTACATATGTTTGTAACGTAGTCTGACAGCGCCTTGCCGATTTTCAGATTTCTTGGAGGCTGCTCTCCTGTGTACTTCGCCAATAAATAATTATAATTTGTAAAATATTATAAGTATTCAGACGTATAATAAACACTAGTATTTTAGAGTTATTTCTTGTCAAGATGTGGCACAAACAAAAATAAGTTACTTTAATAGACATTCTATTTATCTAAAATTATTATTGAAAATAAAAGTATCTTTACAGAGGCTTCCTATTATTTTCAATTCATGTTTAAGATTACTTATTTTTATTTAAAATTAGTGTTACTGTTATAGTTCAATGAGGCAAAACAATAAATAGACGAAAGAATGAGTAAAGTTTTTAAGTCAGAATTCATGGAAATATAGTATGCTTTCAATTTAATAAAACGAATTTTTTTTAATACAAATTTCGTTTAAAAAAAAAAAAAAAAATCCTCAAAGCCGTTGGGCGACTGTTAGGAAAGAAAGCTGATTGGACTAAAACCAGGTCGACATACTTACTAGGTTAAGGGAGCAGGATTATTTCAGAAAATAGTTATTGGGGAAAAATTTTAGAGGTGTATCAATAGCTTTTTTGAGGAGGTTTCGAAATATTAGCCCAGTGTTCAAGTCATAGAAGAAAAATTACTCCAAATTAGATGCGCGTAATGGGGATTGGCAGATAAAACCAACAGTGGACTCCATAGCCTCGACAACACATTTTGTCGCCTAGCAATGGGAATTTTAGAAACTGTTATGTGTAAGTAGGCAAAGTTGCTCCATTACTAATTTTTGAATAGTGTACTACCCTTTAGGTATTGTAATGTTTTTAGCCTCTCTCTTCTACTGTTTTGATGAATGTGGCTGACCAAGTGCAACTCTACTCACTGAATACTTGGCAAACATCTCCAGATCATCAAAAAGCCCAGACTCTGTTTAAAAAAAAAAAAAAAAATTAGACATATGGCCTCTTCAACTGAATTCATTATTAATGTTTCTTCTAATCCATAAGGTGCTAGGGATTTTGATTAATGTTACTTAATTTTTAATTTTTTTTTTTAGAAATATTTAAATATTTACTTTGAAGGAAGTGCATATATCCTTAATGTATTTAAAGATTTTATATAGAAAAGTAAATATCCTTTTATATAATTAGTAAATTAGATAAAAAATTTCATTCACTGGAAAATATTTATATCACACTTTAATACAATTATCAGCCAGGTAATAAAAATCTTTCATTTTTTTTAGGTTTGCGAGAGAAGCTCAAATTGGATATAGTTATATCTTGCTGGGATTTTGATTCATCTATCATAGCCAGTGAAATCACTCTCATTTACCGAGATCTCTTTTTAAGGGTTAGTACTTATATTATTAAACAGTGTATTAGAGTATTATGTTGTCTGGGATCATGGAATTTCATTGCAACAAACTTTCAGGATTTCTNTATATATATATGGGCTATAAATTGCGCAAAAAACTAAAAAAAGAGACGTGAATGTGACTGCCAATGAACCAGGAACAAAAATAAAACCTTGACTCTTGCCAGTGATAGTATTTTTTGTTCGAAGAAAAACGCTTTTCGAGTCAAAACGTTATTAAGTACCTAAGGTAAGACATGTCCAATTTAAAATAAGTTACAATTAATATTTTCCTATAGTGTAGTAAGAACGACCAAAAACCGGGCCAAAGTTGAACATAACCATCACTTACCAATGTTCCCATAGACATGTTGTACATTGTGGTTCCTTCCTTGAGCATAAATTGAAATTTGGTTGCGTACACAACAGGCGCCATTAGAAGAACTTCCTTTATGGAGGCAGCCATCTCCGGAACGGAATTCAACATGACATAGAACACCGTTGTCCCCAAGGAATGTCCGTAGTAGTAGATTTGAGGAGCTTTTGTTTTTCCTTTTACATAATCAATCACCGCAGGGATGTCGTACATGCCAACATCCGCGAAACTAAAATTAAAAATAGTTTCAAGCTTCGTATTTTCTCTTCAACTAATGTAAGTATATATAAGACGGTCTCAGATCTCATTACCTTACATCCCAGAATTTTTCATCTGTGCTGGGGTTTAAAGATTCATGTTTCCTTCCATGAACAGTGGCTCTCATATTTGGAAGCCATATGTCAACCCCTTCGTCACAGAGTTGATAGCCTGAAATATTTAGAAAAATAACACCAATTAAAGACTGAAAGAATGTAGTATCCTTCTTAAAACATTAGTATCCGACCTTTAGTGCAGTCTACTACGTGACCAGACACTTCCCTCGGATATCTCTCCATACATCGCTATTGCCCTGTGATGACTTACATCGTAAGTTGAAACGTTGACAAATAATAAAATAATTACCCAATAGTTTGTGTATGGACATTGACTAATTTCACACAAATTACTCGACGGCCTACTTATCACCAATCATATCTAATATCTTGTTATTCTATCCATTAAAGTTATCATAAATGTATTAATAATTTAACTCGACCAATAAAGAATATCATATATACTTATATTACTAGTATGTATAAAACATTATAGTATTGTAATAGTCATATTCTTTAAATAATTTATTTCAATATATAATATTGGTTAACACGTTTCAAATATTGACTCAAAGTTCAGTCATTCAGCTAATATTGTCTAATAGATATATTACATTAGATATATTTGTGTGTACTTAACGTTCGCAGCTTTCCCCTCAAATTTAACTTTTGATCGTTCTATTTTTAAACGAAAAATAATGATATTTAAAAGAGGGTTAAGAAGGGGGATTAAAGTACAAGTAGGAATTCTTTCTTCGAAATAGATAGAACTAATTGGTTATATGAATTTCATTTGGTATGTTGTCAGATTAAAAAGAGGTTTTGTTTCCTCTTTAAAGAAAAAATTTAAAATTTGTATATCCATTTATTATTTTTGTTGGGCTATGAACAAAGTTTATATAAGTATTATAATATTTTAGTGAAAAACAAATATTGAGAAAGTTATTTGAGAATGTAAACTAGAGGATTGAACAGTCATACAGTCAGTGTGTTCTGTTATCCTTTTTGGCTTGTAAAATCAAATTAGCCATTAATACATATTTGAACCCTTTAACGAAATATATAAAATCTTTATAGCTTACTCAGCTCCTGTTTGACTGACTTTTTTTTACTGTATTCACCACACAAATAAATAATAAATAAATTTATAATTAGGTCGTAATACAATGAATAAGTAGAACTATTTTTAAGACCAATAAATGTGCGCAAACTTATGAGATACAAGATAAGTATAATTAAACATCCATAAAGAACTCCGATAAATTATTCATTAAATACTGACTTAACTTATTCACAAATGAGTACTACCGAAATTATTATTACCGGAAAGATAAAGGCATAGAAATTGACGACACATGGCTGAATAAATTTAATTTTTTTTATTATTTATTATTAGGAACGAGAATAGGCTCCTTGATTTCTCCAATGTTTAAAATAAATAGTATTTCTTCTACTTTATAATGCATTAAAAAAAAGGTCAGAATAGAGNTTTTTTATTATTTATTATTAGGAACGAGAATAGGCTCCTTGATTTCTCCAATGTTTAAAATAAATAGTATTTCTTCTACTTTATAATGCATTAAAAAAAAGGTCAGAATAGAGTAATAGAATGATATGATAAAAAAAAAAAAAATTTTGAGCCAGACAAATTTGTTAGTTTTTAAGAATGAATTTTTGGATACTTTTTGGATACTTTTGGAAGGTAGTCTCCTAACACATAAAGAAGGCCGAAACTTCAGTAGTTGTAGAATGATAGGAAATATAAAATAAATTTAGAGACAGAAAAATGTGTTTGTTTTGAAGAATACATGTTTGAATACACAATAGTCTTCTCATATAAAAAGAAGGTATATGAAAAATAAATTTGGAGATAAAGTTTTTTGTGATGGAGTTAAAGCTTTGAATATGGGAAAATGGAATATTTTTCACTCACCAACACTAGCGTTTTTTAGTACAAATATCTCAGCTGAGGCCATTAGTCCATGGACCATTACTACAACAGGCGCATTTGGCTTCCCACAAATCATGTGATACACTTCCAATTTATAACCATCTTTAGTCGTCACTATGTGTTCCTCAGCTTTGTAGCCATATGAAGTAATCAATTCAAGCTGTAAAAAATATATAATATTTTAAAATGATAATGATATATATATATATATATNNNNTATATATATAATCAATTGACAGAATGGATAAAGGCTAAGCACCAAATTTCAAATTTATATGCATTCTTAGATGCCAAAAAGATATTATCAGAGCCTAGTAGAAACAAGAATAAACCAAGTTTTAATTACTGAAAAGTTGAATGAAATAGTACACCGCCATTGTTAAGTTTTAGTTAAAGTTTAAGAGAGTAACTATTATAGCTCTTTAATTAAGGAAAAAGACGGACTCTTCCATACCATGGGTTCGAGTTTTTCCCAGGATTGGCTTTCATTGAGAAATACAATATTTTCCAGAGCCATAGGTGTGGATTTGAAAAGGGGTGGCTATCCTAGATAGTTCCTCCCTCCAGTGAAACAAAGTGAATTAGTGGGAGTATTAAAAAATGATTCAGAAGGGGGAGGAGGAAAATATATTTCGATTTAAGGGTTTCCGAAAAAAAAAAAAAAAATCTCTTCTAAACTTATTCAATGAATATCAAAACTTTGTTGTTGACGTGAAGAAAACCCTGTGGGTTCTGTTATATAACGCTCGGCACTGCGATCAGACAGCGAACTTAAATAAATTATACGAATTATAAATTAATAGGAATGAATAGGATGTAATGCTGGAATAAGGTCTACCATAATGTACAGCAGCTGCAATGAAGGATAAAAAACATGAGACATTTCACCGTAAGTTCAGGTCATCTGCTGGAGACCTGTCGATCTAAAAAAATCGAGATTGACTCTAATGTCAGAAGGGGCTATATGCTTATGTTCTCTTATGTACCATAGCAGCACAAAAGATCATATAAGCACATAGTACCTCACGTATTACTGCTAATACTTGCTGATAAAAATGTAGGATGGAACTTGAAAGAAAGTATTGTCTTACTTTTACAAGTGGGAGCTAAATTGTAGCTGTAGATTGTAAGTATTCCTTGAAGTTAGGGCATTGGCCTTTTTCTCACCCATTCTATTGTAATTCACAGACATAGAACAACTTAGTTAGCAAATTACAAAATGTAGCTAACTTTAAAGAATGAAATAAGAAAATAAATATTAAAAAAAGAAAAAAAAGGTTGTAAGTATCGCTTGTCTAGGAATAGCCTAAAGGTATTTCGGGGGAGAGAAAAAGGAGAGTGAGAGAGATAGAGATACTATTAATAAATTTAGGTTAATTTAATGTTTTTAATACTGAATTAAACTTTTCAATATTAAAAGGTTCAATGTGGGACACGAACTTGTCAAATGCGGTTCCGAGATATCAATCGTAAAAGAACGGAAATTAAGGACATAATATCCGCATTTGACGCATTGACTGAAAATGATTGATTGCATCTTCGTAATTGAGGTAAAACAGTCCTTTTTTTTTTAATTGAGAAGAATTGAAATTCTCTTCGTTAAAATATTAAGAATTTTCTGGTTTTAGATGGCACAGCCAGATATATTTAATTTTTTTCTCTTCTAAGGTTTCTTACAAAAACATACAATTATTTTATTTTATCTGTTTAACATACTGTATTTATATAAATAGTCATATCACAGGAAATTTTAATCAGTTGAATTATATATAAAAGTGTCAACAAAAGTTTGCCATTATTTTAGTATGAAAAAAATTAACGCCTATTAGTTTTTCATTTTGCTTTAAATTGTCATATCTAGGAATTGAACAAAAGGAAATTTTGAAAATAGTAAAACATTAAAAATAGTTACAATTATTGTCATAAAAAATAGTTTTCACACCAAAAGTCGTTGCAACACGTTTATAGTACTCTAAATTTCTATTTGTTTCCAAATTATTTCACTTTTCAAAAGTTTTTATTAGAAATAACAAATTAAGATAATATGTTATTATTTAACTGATGAAAAATAAATTAAATTGCAATGAAGTACAATGAGTGAGTATTCCTATTAAAGATCAAAAGGATCTTTAACACACACAAAAAAAAAAAAAAAAACCAAGAGAATATTTGTTTTTTTATGGTGATACAAGCGAATTCTTATTCGTATGAGACGATGTTATCCCCGGATTTCTTTCTAATGAATTGACATTGTGTGTTAGAGGATAATTTATTTTCTCAATATTTTTGGATGTTCCATTAGCGCTTTTTTGTTATTGTAAAAAATATATTTAATAAATAATGAAGTTATTGGTCACAGGTGTTTAAAAAAAAAAAAAAAAAAAATTATTGATTTTAGAAACTCCATCAAGGCTGCAAAATGCATAAGAAATAAGAAGACTTTATCTCTACAATATATTTATTATATTGACGTTATCATATTGTTTATATATATAAGAATCAGATGATTAGCAGCCTATTTATATAGGCAGTTATTGTTGAGGTTGTTGACCGGGCAACCATCATCTTCTTGGTTATCGAGATTCACTTTTGATTTGGCTTTAAAAAACTTAATTATTCGCCAAATTCTAACATAAAATATATTTATATGAATAACACTAATTAAGGCGAGGAGAACTTGGAGTATTTATCACAATTTGATTCGCAATTTTCTGTAAATCTGTGTTACAGCAAGTTTTTTTCATTTTTTTAATAGACACAAAACGATGTTTAAGACTGAAACTCTTAAAAGGTTGAATGAAGTTTCTGCTACAAAAAAGGAATTTTGTATTTTTCACGGTAATTTAGTAAATTTGCTTTATAAACTGAAAATATAAAGTATTATTTTTAAAACAAAAGTTATTAACAATAGAAAGTTTGTTTGGATATTGTGTAATTATGTAATAAGTAATTGTAACAATGTAATCAAGAATATTAAGATGCCATTGGTTATCTCTGGCATTGTTACAACTTGTTCTCCCCAATAAGATGTTGTATTAATAAATAAAAGTTATTTTGTTCAAGAAACAGTTTTAATTATTTATATGTTAACAGGACAAAAATTTTTGTGTCCACTATAAAACGTATCTACTACAATAAAATAATTTTGCATATTTCTAGGTAATTACTTAAGTATTCTACTTTAAACAAAAGTTATTAACATTAGATCTTTCAATAATATGTTCCTATGTTTCGTATCTGTAGTTTATAGTATTACACTTATATTTATAGCAATATATACTACAGCAGTGTTTAGATACTTTTCATATATATTGCCTATATATGCTGAGGCTAATGGAAATATGACAAGTACTTCTGATACCAGGGGAAATTTACCATGGGAACCAGAGGAGGCCCGTCCGGAGGCGGCGGTTCGGTGTCATCTTCCTCTTCTTCTTCCTCGGAGTCCTCCGTGACGACAGAGCCAAGGAAAAGCACGACAAAGCCGAGGATCACCACACTTCGAAACATCTCGTCGAACGGGATAGCAGGACACAGTTCGGCGCGCTACATATCTGGCCCATCTCTTATAGGGAGAGCACAAAAACCCGGGGACGAGTGCGAAATGTATCCTCTCTAGATAAGCCCGGCCTTCCCCCACGCGAACCCGATCCAACGGCTGATATCTAGAGGCTGGTAGCACATATGAATAATAGAGAAATTCAAATTAATTATGAATATTTTGCATTTTTGGGAATGTCTCAGGAGTACAGCTTACACACACACACACACACACACACACACACACACACACACATAAACACTAATTTAAATATGCTATTTCAGTGATTAAAACACAAATATAATGTTAATACNCAACACAAAAAACGAGGTGCTCATATATATTGGGTTAATTTTATAGCCCCGGTTAGCTCAGGGGATCCGATTGGGCAAAGCAATCCTGTCGCTGCGGGTTCGAACCCCGCCCAAGGGGCAAGCTTTTATCGATAAATAAAAGCTTGTCCTGAGCCATGGATGTTTAGAATGGAGTGGCAACCTGTATATAGCCCCTCCCTCCATGACCCTAAGTGATTGAAAGGGTGAAAGAGAGGTTAACACAAACACACACACGAAATATGTGTATAGGAAAAACAATCTTACTCTAGTTTGAGATCATTCAGCAAAGATAAACAGGATCTTTCTGCTCTCCCCTCCCTCTCGTATAAATTATATTTCTTTAAAGGGTTGGCAAGCTTGAAATGGAAATTATATATATACACACACACATATAAAACATTTCATAAAGATAACATGAAAACAATACAGCGATGTTACAGTATTACAACAAACTAATACCATAGAACACTCATAAATAGAATCGTTGCACAAATGTGCAATCTAATCCCAAGACAAAACCAATAAATAACAACTCACAACACACAATGAACAATAGCAACATAAAAACTTTAATATCCAATACATACATAAAAAGACAACGGAAGGCTTAAGTAAAATCTTAAAATAAATATATAACCACAATTTACAACAACAAAAACAAATATTTAAAAGAACCTAAACACGAGACTGAAAAGCAAATTCCTACTGAGAGACTAAGCAATGTCATTTACCATATAACATACTATATCAGGACTGTGATGCAGCATATATATGTGAGATCAGCCAATATATCAGTAATAGAATATATAGCCACTAGTATATTAATATAAATAAGAACAGTAGCGCATTAGTCTAACACAGTTAAGACAATTGACATACATTAAAATTTTAGACAAGGAATCTAATGAATTAAAAGACTATTTAAAGAGACGATTCATATAAGTAATATATGCAATAAACAAAGAGATTTAGATAAACTAAGCTCAATTCTTTGTAATATTATACATAACACTTAATATAAGTCATCCTAAGTTTAATATCTTCATTTATAGACAAATATATTTACATATTATATGCAATATTATACATTTAGTTGCCATTTCATTTGTTAATTTATAGCATTTAGTATTTTATTATTTGTTAATATTTTAATGAATAGATTCACTTATTTATTAATATTATCAACACATGAATAAATTAATAAAGTGATAAAACTAATGATGACTAATCAACTACATAAAATGCATGAAATGTGAATACTAAACATACTTAAGGGGGAAATACATAATATTATGAAAGTGACATACCAAATGGAGTCCTTCTCACCCCATCACACCATTTGGTATGTCACTTTCATAATATTATGTATTTTCCCCTTAAGTATGTTTAGTATTCATGTAATTTGCATAGTTGATTACACAAGTCTTTTCATTTATTCATTCATTTGTTGTATTATCACATACAGGCATGTTTCTATATTATTTTTGTATGTTTTCTTTTGATAATAGTCAGCCCTGGAATTTAGGCCGAAACGTTGGCGAAAATAAAAATACGTTTTTGTGTACAAATAAGATTTTAATTATTCAGCTCCCAAGACCGAATCCCTGACTAATCTTTCATCAGAAAATATATTCTTGAAATATTGCTCTATACTAAATTATTTGACCAAAAATCCTCAATAATCTACAAACTCTCTCTCTCTCTCTCTATATATATATATATGTGTGTGTGTGTGTGTGTGTGTGTATATATATAT
>KZ806900.1:947365-961004 GCA_000696205.2 Oncopeltus fasciatus | reverse complement strand
AATAGGACAATTTAAATAAATACTTATAAAATCTCTTTTATGATATTATTTCAAGTGTCTTTAAAAAATATTGAAAGCTGTGAAGTCCGTTTTTTGATACATCACTAAGTTCTCTGGCAATCACCTCTCGAATATAGTAACTATTTCTAATTTTTCCGTAGCTCTTATGGAATATTTCTGCTTGTCTTAAATTTTTTCTTATTTGAACTGTAAAATATTTTAATAAATATGTATTACAAGTTAAACTATCTTTAAGGTGAATTACAAGATATTTCAATTCTCCTTTTAAATACCTTACGGCTGAAATCAATCAGGAAATTGCAAAGAATTACATCCCCCCATATTTTTAAGCAGTTATTTTTGGAGCACTCCCCTCAAACAAACACGTCAACCATTCCAATGGGTAACATATCATCGGGGCTAAGACCACATTCTGAATTTTAGTAGTAAATGTACAGGTAAGACATACTTTTTAAATATATTTTTTAAGGATTAATGAGATGAAGCTTAAAGGCTAAGTAGCCTGATATAAAGAGATCAATACCGTGATAACGCTGCCAAAGCATACAACTCCTTTACCAGTTTTAGTCCGCCGTGACACTGTTAGCCTATACTAATTTATGCATACTAATTACTGCACTTGATTTCTTTCTAAATAGCATAAAAAATTTATAACATGATGCTGTTTTGGACATTCAACAGTCATAGATTTCATAATTTTATTATAAAGACAATTAAAATAAAATATACTAAATAAGCATTAAATTAGCAATATGTATAACAAAAAATAAATAAAAAGTGCTAAATATGTTACAATATTTGAGTAGCGATTGCCAGAAAAATATGGGAGATATTGAAAAACCTCCAGCTTTCCCTTTTTTAAAAGCCCTTTCAATAATTGTCATAGAATTGATAGGTCAAAAGGACACCCCGCCTTTGAAGTTTTTTTTTTTTTGTAGGCATCCATGTATGAATAGACATTCACACATATAAATGTATGTCTATACATACAAAGTAGGTAAATTAAATTTGAAGGAAGTAAACGTCATGATTTCTATTCCTGCTATAAAATATTTAACAAATGACTAATGTTTTCTTATGATATGGATTTTTTTTTTCTTTTAGTTCTGAAAGCTATAACTCTTAACATATTCCAGATATCTTAGTATCCATATACTCATTTTTAAGAGGAAAACATTCCCTAAAAATTAAGCGTCATTTAAATTTAATTATTGAATAAAACCAAAAAACTTTTAACTGTAAGTTCACGAAATACCAAAGAATTTTTATTAAAACTAGATCTGACATGAAGTATTGCTTTAACCCTGTTAAGATTGTGGGATTTTTAACTCCTTAAAACTTCATCATTTAATAGAAGGGAATTTGTTGGGGTTTAGTTGAGGTTGATCCAGAAGTGTATTTTTTGTTATCTGGGACCATTTTGGCTTACTTTGTAAGCCATCTTCAAGGCTATCAAGGGAGCTTGTCACTTGGAACAAACCTCCATTAGTCAAGACCTTGATTTAATAATATTCAACCACATTAGCAAAATAAAATGCAATATTTTCTGAAGCTAAATAATCTAAGCCAAATAATGTTGGAAACAGGAGTCTCAGTGGATCTGAAGGAGATCGTTATTGACGCCGACTAGTTAGTATCTCAAATGAGGAGATACCAACTAGTGATGAACATCAGATGAAGAATACCCCCTGAATCTACAAGTGCTATATGAGATACTTCAAGGGAAGTATCTACCCAACATAGAGAAGCCTCTTCAAAAGCTCGCTAAACTAAAAAGGTCCTCCAGTGATCTCGACTGTAGTTGTTGTAGTTACAAACATACTGAGTACTGCTGCGAATTTAAGTTATCTGAAGGCCAGTTTATACTCACATTGATGGCATTCTGCGTACGGAAGATTGCTCTCCCAGACCCAGTACGGCGGACTAAATGTCATCGAATATTGTGAGTCTTGCTGAGGAAAATAGTGGACTTTTTTTTAAAAAGTGTTAACCTTCCTTTCAACCACTTAGGGTCATGGAAGTAGGGGCTATCTACAGGTTGCCACCCCATTCTAAACATCTATGGCTCTGGACAAGCTTTTATTTATAGATAAAAGCTTGCCCTGGGCAGGATTTGAACCCGGAGCGTCAGGATTGAGAGACCCTTCGGATCTCCTGAGGTACCCTGGTGCCCCGATTATGACATTTGAGAAGTCATTGCTATAATATTAAGTTAGCCAAGACCCAAAGGCATTTATACTTTACCTCGATACTGCATACTGCAAATGGATAAGCCCTTTCCCAGCTCTGGGATGGAGGAGGAAAGTTCATCGGATATTTAAAGGCAAGGCTCTTTCATCTTCTGAACACAATTACTGAGAGTAACGAGGTAGGAGGCTCTGAAATGTAAAGAGGAAAAAAGTTCACTCAAGAGCTACGTAAGTTTCATTGGTAATGACTATTGTTAAGAGTTAATTACTTACTTATTATTAGTGCAAGGATTTTAAATGGTGAAATCACTAAGACTGGATCAAGATTGTTCGGAAAAAAAGAGATGTGATACCCTTAATCTTCATAGCTATATTCCTAAATAAGCATTTTTGTAAAAATGTTTTAGAAAATCAAATTTTACATCTAACAATAAATATGTTTCCCTAAAACTAATTACAAAGATGTTACTTTTATCAATTTTGGTTTCCTTCATCCCATTTTAGAAAAAAAAAATAAAAATAAAGCTCCAATGACCTTAGCAGTCTACGCGCGGAAAAGAAAAAAAAAATTATTCAGCCGTACGCAATAGAAGCCCTACCGAATCTTAGTCTTATATTTTAAAAATAAAAAAACCCACCGAACCCTTGAAGTTACATGGGTTTTTCGCATAAATGTTAAATGTTGGAAAATTATAATTTAAACAAATTATGTTTTATATATCATTGTTTTTTTTGTTTTTTTGTAATGCTAATAATAAAGAAGATACAACGACTTTAAATTCTATTCTACTCCTAAGCCCCCCTTCCACCTCCATGATCGATTTCAGCCATTAACGAACTCATACGACGATTTGCGATAAAAAGTTCAAATGCAAGTTTAGTTTTTAGTTAATTAATTAATTTTTAAAACTTCGAATGCCACAGCACCTACATATATTTATATATATTTCTCACCCTTCGTCAGTGGGGAGTGAAGAGACTGGAAATATATATAACACAATGTAAAGAAATAAATATAATACATAAATAAATAACTAAAAGCAAGAACTCAAACAAAACACCTTCTAATGATGATGCAAATGTGGAGGAAAACTTTTTTCTTGATAAGCATTGATATACCTCCATAACAGCGGGCACAATGAATGTAATGAATGAATTAGTACATTTAGGCCATCTTTCTTCATTTAATACATATATAGTAACAAGAGAAATAAAAGGAATAAAGTCTATGGTAGAAATTATTGATAAAAGCATTACTTTATTTAGTCATTAAATCCATATAGGCACAATCTATCAAGTCTTCATCTGAAATAGAAAATGATTTCATAAATCCTGCTGCTATTTCTGTTCCTTCAGCTTCTGACTGGCTATCACTTAAAACAACCTGAAAAAAATATTATAATCAAGTATATTATGCATGTTGTTAAGCTTGGTGACAAATGAATTGAGAAGTTCATGAATAATCTCATATTTTATACTAATTTTCAAAAGAATTAAGGGTTATATCAACTTAAATAAATAAATAAATAAATANTCTCTCTCTCTCTCTCTCTCTCTCTCTCTCTCTCTATATATATATATATATATATATATATATATATATAGAGAGAGAGAGAGAGAGAGAGAGAGAGAGAGAGAGAGAGAGAGAGAAAGAGAGAGAGATAATGCATCTTCCATTGATACTGGATCTCAAGTTAGCTTTATAAGGTAATATGGGTAGTTTTAATTTTAAAAATTAGGATACTGTGGGATTTGAAACCTCGTTTTCTGGATGGAAGACATGCTGACCATTGCTCTACATGGGCCCTAATACTGCAATATCAGTAACTCTCTAGAAATCTTCTAAACTCTCGTTTGCGAATTTTTTTTTTTTCTTTAAAATAATAATTATAAATTATATTACAAGGATCTCAATTATTATTGATAATTTCAGTATTCTAACCATTGGGCTTATTTATCTTTAATTTTAATTTGGTATTAAAGAAAAGTTAATTTTAAAAAAAAACTGTTCATGTTATATTAAGTTGTACAATAGATAACTGCTGTAATATTATTAGATAACAATTATAAGTTCACTGAAAACTACTGCTATGGTCACTACTTAAATTACATCAGATCAATCTGATTTCTTTGCCTTAAAATTGTTGAAGAAATCAAATACCTAAGAACAGCTGATATCAATTTAAAAAAAAAAACAAGTGTGGGGAAGTGTTGTCAACTGGATCAAATCTTAGNATCTCTGAAAATGTTAAAAATGAAGTCTTGATGATCGTACAACACACTCTTATTTTTAAATGGACAGTTTTTGACCGGAGAGATTAGTAGAGTCACTCAATCATGAACATTAGATTCAGGTGGCAAGATGTCTCCTCTCGCCTTCATGATAGCCCAGAAGATGGCTTACAATGTAAGCCGAAACGTGACAGATAATTGAAAGATATAAATTTTTTTAAATTGTTTATTTGGGATTGACGTTGGCTGAGCCTTAAAAAAATTCTCTACTAATAATATCCACGGTCAAAAACTCTCTATTTGAAGTGAATTTTTGAGTAAACTCATTATTATTTTTTTGCTCCATAAATAAATGTTATATTCATTATTAGCTTTTAGATTTGGGCGTATACAAAAGCCAATGTAGAGAGAGCATTATAAACTGATTATTAACCTAAAATTATATATGCATAATAATATAATTATAATATTGTTAAGCATTTACTCATTAGGAAAATACAGGGATACATTTCAAAAATATTCATAATAGGTTCAAGTAGACCCCATTATTATATGAACAAATTCACTTTCTTTCTATTAATTCTTTTTAACCCCTCTCATTCAAAATTTGTTGTTTAATGTGTAACAAAACAGGGGGCAAAAAATAAAATAAAATAATAAAGAAAAGTCTACCATACATTTTATTTTTTTTAGATTATACTGAAGCAATTCTCATGAAATATGGGATTTAAGTTCTATCTGTCCAGAGTTCTAAGTACTCACACATGAGCAAGCTACAACTGCAAAATGATGAAATTAAGGAATAAAAGTTTAAAATTACTATAGAAGTCTCACAGACTTTTATGACACAAGTTAGGCCTATTAACCTAGCTCATGAAGAGTTATGGCAAATGGATTGCATATATTTTTGTCCTCTCAATTTTTATCACTTGTATCTTAAATACACAGTTTCTGTTGGGACCATAAGAGACTATCTAAAAGTAAATGACAGTATGTTTTCTAGTTTATTTTATTCATAAATAACGTACTGCAGTAAATTTACATGATGTATATCAACAACAGCTTAACTTATTTTAAGTAATTTGAAATTTGGTATGATAGTATTTTACATTAGTCTATGAGGTACTTGATTGCAAATGAAATTGATTTTAGAGTTTTAAGGGGGTTAAAGTAAGGGTTGAAATTTTAAAATAGCAAATACAGTGAAATAGTCAAACCTTTTAAGTTTTTGGCTCCTTAAAAACATGACTTGAAGAGAGGATAATAAGGAATTCAGTCTTGAGTTGAAGAATTAAAAACTAATTTGTAACCAAAAAAGTTTTTATTTTAGCCAATGTTTCAGCCTGAATTTCAGGCCTTCATCAGGGCTGAATATGAAAAAGAAACATAGAAAGGTATAAACTAGGGGGCTAGAGGTTCATGGAAGTCTCACTGTAGGGCAGGGGGAAAAAGAAAAAAAAAACACTATGGGGTGGTTTTATTGTGATTTTTGTTTTAAGATGTGAAAAATATTGCTGTATGTGGAAGAAATATAGTCTTTGTCTATTTTGTCATTGATGGGGTTTCGATCTAAATATATGAGAATAGACTTAACTAAAAGTCGTTTTTCAAGGTTGGGTTCGTAAATTTTAAGCAGGGATGGTAATAGTTAAAGGAATTGAGTATTTCTGGTACTTTGTCTCCCTAAGAGGTCGACAACGAATTTTCTTATAAGAAAAGATGTTGCACAGGTAAGAAGGGAGAACAGTATCTAGTAGGTCATTCACTGTGAAATTAGCTATGTCTGGGGGGAGGCAATTTCCCTTGGCCAGTCATGATATCTGTTTGTAAAAATTGTTTTGGAAGAGTAGGTAACTGGAATTGCAGCATAGTGAGAGAATCTGTAGGTAAGAATCTAGTGGTAAAGTTATGTGTGGTTCAATTACATGCTTGTTATTTTTAACTATAATGAGGGCTTTGTCAATGGAAACATTCGTGAAGAGGCTGGTTACATCAAGGGATGTAAGGATAAAATTGTTAGAAATTTTGAGAAATTTGATTAAATGTTTTAGGGAAAGGGAATTTTTTAAATCATAAAAGTTATAATGGCTGAGAGTATAGGGAAAGGAGTAGGAATTTACTTAGTTTAAAGGAGGGAAATTAATTTTGGATATGATAGGATGGAGAAGGTTGTTTGGTTTATGTATTTTATCCATAAAATCTGGCTTGGGAATTGTAGGAAGTGAGGCTTCTATAAAGTTTGATTTCGATATGTTGTTGGTCACGTAGTGAGGATATGTGTTTGTTGAATTTGCAGATGAGTGTGTTGGTTGGGTCTTTGTTATTGGCAAAGGGGAGGTATGTTTTGTCGTCATTGAGGCTTTTTTTCTCAAGAAGTCTGTCTCGTCCAGTATGACAGTTTTTTTCCTTTGTCTGCTGGTGTAATAATAATGTTGTCATGAGTTTTTTTGAGGGAATATGTGGTCTTTCAAACTTTCAAAAAAGTTCAAAACTCTCCTAGAACACAAAAAACTAGAACCCTTAACCTTTCTTCCCAAAACTTGATAGTTAACAAATTTACTTCCAAAATTTTTTTTTTTTTTTTTCATATCTCTATGATTTGTATCTCAAAGAGATGGTTTTCAAATTACCATCAGTCCTTTAATTTTAGTTTATGTTGTAAAGGATATAATTTTATATTTATTTAGATGAAATTCTATAAATGACAATTGTAAATAATTTAAATCATTTTTAACATTTAATTAAGTTCCAAAAATTTTGAATAGAACTGGAACATGGGAGATGAATATCATTTAATTTTATCAGAATTTTTGTCACGATGAAACTCACTATCTATCATTTTTCGATCATTCTTATAATCTATATAATAGCAAGCTAATGTTGGAAATTAGGCTACGAGGAGTGACAGTTTTTTCAGGCAAAAATTTTAATTTTAAATTAATTTTTTTTTACTATTTCTACTACTACAATGTTTAAAATAATGAATAGAGAATAAAAATTGTTGCAAGAAATTTTATATAATTTCATAATGAAACATATTATGGAAAAATGTTTATTTATATCACAGATTTTTTTAAATATATGTAAATAAACTCTTGAGTAAAAATTTGGCTTTTTCAAAATAATCTGTAGAAATAATGCCCTATGTGTATAAATAAATTTATTATGCAATCAGTATATACCTCAAGTTCAAGGAAGTCTCCCAATCCTTCAACATTGTCTATATGTATTCTTGTTTGTCCAATTATCAGTAGATGACGAGTTTTCTTGACACATCCTTTAATCCCTAATGACTTTCCCAAAACCTGGAGTAAATTAGTCACATCAGAGCATTTGGCTATATTGTAATCAGACAGCTTTGGCCCTTTATTATCTGGACGATTATAATATATTAATTGGGCTTCATTTTCTCCCTAAGAAAAAAAAATTCATATTCATGTAAAAAAAATAAAAAAACATATATTTTAAAAATAAATAATTGAATTGAGGACATGGATTTTAAATTATAATATTTCAGTATGGTTTGGTTATTCTCTAATCAACTAAAAATTAACCCTCTGCCAATTAGTTATCAAAAATATAAATGCTTTATCATGAACAAAATATTATATAATCGATAATTCTCTAATACTTTTTATTTAGTTTATTACTTTTTACCTCGCATGAAACAATTTAAGGTCATGGGGGAGAGGCTATCTAGAGGCAACCACCCTATATTAATACCCATCGTACTTGAAAGACTTTATTCTCAGAAAAAGCCTGCCCAGGGCAGGACTCGACCCCACATTACCAGTATTGGTTCAACATGGAACCCTCAGGCTAGGATGGCATTTTTGTTGAATAACATTTTGGCTCTCCATGTCACCATCAGGATCACTATAAAACAAAAAAAATCTTCTACACCCTGAATAATGAAAATCATTAAAAAATATATTTACTACGGTTATTACTAAGCCAATAAACACACTTGATTAAGTTGAAAAACTAATTAAGCCCAACTATATGCATATACATGCTTACATAATTTCAAAAATATTTTTCTCCATCACTAAATAAAAACAAAAACATTGACAACGGTAAATAATTTTGATTAAATTACTATTTATTAATTCATGGTTTATGAAAGCTATGGTGATGCCATAAATAAATTTGTTATCAATTAAAATAAATTAATATTAAAATTCAATTAAAATTAAACATGATTTGCCACATTAATCTTAAATTTAAACAGTAGTCTCTATTATTAATAAGTACATGTTATGATTTATATTTATAACTTTTTTACCTAACTTTATCTTATGAATGTTTTTCTTATAATCCCACTTGACTTAAATATTGTGGACAAGTTGAGCTACCCCTCATATACATAGGCTTACATTTTTCAGTGGGGATAACAAAGGAAATGATTAATAATTAATATGTAACCATTATCTCAATGCTTCAATTATTAGAGAACCAACCAACTTCATCAAAAAGGGGTTGGAACCAGATTAGTAAGCGTGAGTTTGCCTAAAAAAAGATACCAGATATTGATGAGGATTAATAAATAAATAAAATAAACCTCTAAAAAAATAATGGTTTATTTATCAGTTAACTTAACTGATTCTTCTGACTAGAAAGATATACTACAAACAATATGACTTTTGTCATATTCTCCCATTTATACTGCAGCCTATAATAGGCTCAGAAGATTTAAAACAAAAGGGGTTCAATCTCTCACAGTGAGTGTGTGTGAAAAGATTGTCTATAGAAAAAATGATTCATATAATTTTTGATGATGAAATTGTCGTATAATTTTTTTTTCATGGGGACAAAAAGTTTTACTTGAATAAACAACTATTAGGAAATATTATCTTTTCAACCTGTCAATAGCATTTATGATAGATATCTAAACATCAATACAAATTCCCTATCAGAAGATATACTTCATAAAATTTCTCCATAGCAGAAAATTTGAACTGTACAATGGAAAAAAATTACACTCAAGAAAAATTTACACTTTGAGAGAATTTTTGGTTTTGAAGAATGAATGACTCATTTCATCAATAAATAAATGCAAAATAATAGAAGTTTGCCTCTCTTATATTTTTGTAACCTTGATATAATGATAAAAAATGGATTGAAAATTTGCTTTAACAGAGCCAAATGGTCTTGTTCAGTGCATTTATGATTACAATGGGACTAGTGAAAGAAAATATTTGAATACAGGCAATGATTTAGAAGTGGATCAAAAATTGTTAAAGGAAGTACTTTGTTGAACACACTGTCTATATGAGCAATTTTAAGAATTTGTAGATGTTCATGTAACTTTATTAGCAATAAGTCTTTTTCCCTTAATCAATTTTTTTAAAACTAAGTTATCTACCTAATTTGAAATTATACTCTCTAATTAATAAAAACTTATATTATTTCTTCACAGGAAAAAACCATTAATAATTTCCAGTGATCCAGGTATAAATTTTGTGATTCCAAAGAAATTAAAATATATATTTTACTGAATCTATTATAACTTTCAAGTTCCTAAGTATTGCGAGAAAGATCCCCAAAGCTTAAATTTTCAACTTTTTGAGAAAAATTTATAATCTGAATAATTTCGAAACATTGTATCTAGGAAATAGGACATATATAACTGCAATTGACAAAAGAAAAAAAAAAATCCCCCCTAAGAATGCATTTAATTTTTTTTTTTTTTTTTTTTTTTAACCTCCTGCTGAATCACTTTGTGTTATGGAAGAAGGGGGTTATCAACAAGTAGCCACTCAGTTCTAAGAACCCATAACACTGGTCAAGCTTCTATTGATCAACGAAAGCCTGGTTAAAATATTACTTAATCCCACAGTGGCATGTCACTGTCATTACTTAATCTCAGGCATGAGAGTTGTCTGAATCCCTAAAAAATTAAATAATTTCAAGCATTTCAAGGCTATGTCAGTATCAGGCTATGCTCACAGGTCTCTCTGCTGGTAGCTTGATTTTACACAGCTGAAATTGATTCTATTATCATCAAAAACACTTGAAAAAAAAAAAAAAAACCATTTTTTCAAACTGGAGTGTCTTTTTAGTGTTTTTTAAACCATATTTTACAGTCTTTAAAAATAAATAAGCAATAGTTGAAAATAATGATGGAAATGTGAACATGTTTGTTCCAGAAAGGTCACAGAGTGAATCCTACATTGTCAGCCTCTTGTTGACATAAGTAGCAACACAGACAGGACTTAAATATTGGATCCTTGAGAGAAAGCTTAGCTTAATAAAAAATCATATAGATAGATATATTTTCACAATAAAACCAAAGAACCTGGTATATGAACAGGTTAATTAACATAACTTTAATTTGAAGATAAATCATAGATGGTTTTCTACATATTAATAATATCATCTATCGGTCATGTCCTAAGAAAGAGAGAAAAAAACATTGAGGATGACCTTCAAAAAGGTCAAAATGTCTGTGATAATAAATAAAACAACGTCAAAATTCATTCAGAGACAAATATTTCAAACACAAGTTGTTCTTTTTTAGGCAGTGATCAAAATTCCCATTTGTATGGGATATTTGTAATGGTATTGATAAAATATCAGGCACACACTTTCATGTAAATATATGTTAATTGTTATATAAAATAAGGAATGAACATTGAAACTGTATGGGAGACTCATAGGTCAAATATAATTAAAAGTTACATTTAAAAGAGAATAATTTAACACACATATATTACACATTATAGCCTACCTGAATTTTTCGAAGTTTCAGTCTACCATTAGGTACTGTAAAAAATACATCATCTTGATAAATGACATTGTCTTCTTTAATATCACTCAAACTGCGAGCTATTTTTAAAACTTCTTCTGGATTTTTAAGCTTAGCTTTAATTTCGATATTCCGCTTCATAGTTACAAAATAGGGATATTCTGAAACAAACAGATGAGATAAGATTAAAAGAACTGTCACTACCCTCTAAAACAGTGTAAAGGATTCTCGAAAGAAACGTTCAACCAGCTAGAAGGTATAGAGCAAAGAGACGTTCACGTTAAAATTGGATAATATTGAAAGTGTGTAAAAAAATTAACGTTTTATCAAATTCAAGATTTCTAAGAACTGTTAAGGTTTTAATCCTATTTGTTACTTACCAAGACTAAATAATCCCCTTAGAAAATTCTCTAAGCTTGTTTAATCCCATTCAACTTCTTCGAAAAAGCCTCAGTGTAGTTCTTTGTTTTACAAAACAAACACGAAAGTGACCAACGAAATTCTCGTAATTTTGAGGCATTACTCGAAATGAATTGATGTAGCTAAAGAATGTGTATGAATAAGCGGATTAGAGGGGAGGGGGAGGGGATTCGGTTTCATTTTTATTGTTTTATTAGCATCCTACTTTGTTTACAAGGGAGACGTGGTTATTTTGAGTGCAGGTTGTTTTGTAAACCTTAACTAAGTAAGCTAAAGATATGAAAATTCAACGCATTTAGCCCTTTCTTTAGAAAGTAGTATATTCAGATCAACGACTTCTTGCCTTAACAACGTTTCAACAATATGAATTGGAAAACTAATAAACATGATAGGAATAGTAGAAGAGTTATTTAAACCTTTAGTTAAAATAAATATATCACACTTTTGAAAATTAAGAAACAATGAGTATTTTTATTTTACATCATTTCAACATGCCATATTATTTTTCATGCTCTTATGATCCAAAAAAAAGTTTGTGTAGGCTTTATAAAGCCTCTACTAGCACGTTGCTTTATTTATTATAGATCATTTAAACCTTTTCGTGGTAAACCATTGTCTGTTTACTGATGTTAAAAGTTCCTCAAATACTAAATGTTTCTTTGAGAGATGTAGGTATACAGAATTTCAATTGAATTTTAAATTATACAAAAAGAGTCAGGTAATTACATTTTGTTAATACTCTTCTTAAATTTTGAT
The DNA here is from genome assembly GCA_000696205.2 of Oncopeltus fasciatus. Lineage (NCBI taxonomy): Eukaryota > Metazoa > Arthropoda > Insecta > Hemiptera > Lygaeidae > Oncopeltus > Oncopeltus fasciatus. Next base: position 948,638 of record KZ806900.1, on the reverse strand, counting down.
AAAGAATGCTCTATTCTTCATTGTCGTTCAAAGCTTCTACAGCCGCCAGTATCTCGTACAATGGAAGCTAGAAAACTAAAGGATTTTAATAGGAACTTATTAATTTACTTCTCATGTTTTCTTAATTCATAAAGTTAGAGTTTTGGGATAATTGTGGGAATTAAATGACTCAATATTGTCCTGGAACCTTCAGTGACAGGTTCGTAAAGTGATTTTCACTACAGGTTCTTGTAGTGATTTATATGTACCTTGAGCGATATAATTTTTTTTCCAAAATAATTATTCATTAATTTGCTTTTAAACCCAAGAAGTTTCAAATATAGGTCAAAATGATTTTTTTAATAGTATTTTGTGACTTCATTTGCCCTTATTTCTTTTATTTATGTATTTAACGAACTTCAATGGTGCAGCATTGCTTTGTTTTGTTATCAGTTGTTTCATGTCTCTATGGCAACTTTGTTTATCAGTAGGTGGTGTATTTTATGATTATGTTAAAACGTCAGTGCGCATATTTATTTTTATGACAGCAGTAAAAATAGAAGGATGTTTCTTAGATAATATAAACCATGGCTATATATCTGTAAATACATGTTTATGAACACTGGATGGCTTCAATCCTACTAGCCAATTTTGTAAGATAATTTAATATTTGTGAATCATTTATCTTCCCATAAATATGGGTTGGCTCTAGGCTTTATTTTTATTTATTTTTTATTTTAACGCAATCACTCTCAAAACGTCTAGTAAACTATTAATAGTAAGCATATCTAATCACACCTCAGCCTTCTTTTCTAGTTTATCAGTTTTTTTTTTGTTTTTGTTTTTTTTATGCTGCATTTGTACTTTTATATTATTTCAATGTTGTTCCTTGCCATTCTAGTATTTCTTATCTCATAAAACTATTTTTTCATTATGACATATAGTGTTTCTTTTTTATGCTTGTCACCATTTATCTAAAGTTTGTAAATTTTGAAAAGGTATTTTGTATTAAAATTTATTCATAGTTCAACTTATTCATAAAATTTAAAAATCTAACTATTTAATTAATTGCAAATTTCTTAAGTTATCTTTTAGGCTATCAATCTATTATTACTATCTGTTGCTTTCGAGACCCAATGCTTCATAGTAATAATCCTGCATTTTTACTAAGATATAAAGTCTGGAGACTTAAATTTATCCCTTAAATATTTTTTTTTTTCATTTAAATTAGATATTTTCAAGCTTTTTATTGCTATAGATAGAATTTATAGCATTATAAATAATATAATGTTTT
>KZ806900.1:933531-947135 GCA_000696205.2 Oncopeltus fasciatus | reverse complement strand
AATCTTTATTTATTATATTCTGTTACTTAACATCTATATATGTATATCCAATTCATATATAGTCAATGTTACATTATATTTTATTGATTTTATAATTAGTAATTATATAGACATTGTGAAAAAAAAATTTAATGTGTATTTTCAACCCTAAAGATAGAAAAATATATTCTCAAAATATAGACCTAGACTAAATTATTGTTCAAAATTATTTGACCAAAATTCTCAGTAACCTACAAACCATGTCTGATAACATCATATTTATTTATGTGTGTTTGTATCTATATATATTAGAGTAAGAAATCAAGAAAGATACAAATTAACAATGCTGAAATTTTATCACTTATGCCATATGTATTAAGTTATTTTATATAATTATGTCATATTATAAGGTATATCATAATAAAATTAATGTTATAAGTTAATTTATAGTCTCAGTTTATTATTTTAGTTTAATTTGTTTATTTTAATCGTGGCTCTTACTTGTAGGTAGTCATAAAAGTGCTGAACATATGAATCATCCATGATTCATAGTGATGGCCTAAAAAATTAAAGCAAAAACAGACTTCACATTTGTTTATTAAGATTATATGATAGGAAATTGATAAATAGAGCTTAGTTTTATTTAGTTTTGTCATTTTCAAGTGGTGTAATATTGTGTTTCTATAAAAAAAATCAGCTACCCATTTATTTTGTTTCTCATGTACAAATTGTTTGAAATTAAACTAATATACAGAACTGACATTTTCCAATGCAAGATCTAAATTTTTTTAAAAATCTATTGTCAGATAGATCTTGTATTTTTTCTTGTAAAAAATACAAGATCTATCTGACAATAGATCTTGTATTTTTTTTTTTTTTTTCATTATTCTCTGTCCTGTTGAGATCATATCTTTTGTTAGGAGGTCCTGAGGACAACCCATTATGGTTAAAAACTTTTGAGCAAATAATTAAAATCTTGGGGAAGAAAATGATTTATTATTTTACTCCAATCATTTTTTCTTTTGGTGTATTTTTTAAAAATCTAGAATAATTTATTCTTAAAAGAGCCCTTAGATAAAGGCTTGCCCTGGGCAGGATTTGAAAGGCTGCAAAATCTGAACGGATCCCCTGAGCTACTCTCACGCCCCCTTTTGATTTTTTAAAACAAGTTTATACAATTTCTCCCTGATCATATGTCACCATAATACTACTTTATGGTACCAACCCCTCGCTCATTTTTTGGCCATCAATAATCTACTGCTTTCTTAAGCGAGAGAAATCCTGACAAATTTTTCAGCTTAATACTTGGCGGCCAATCAACCTCCATCCAAGTTTTGAGAGATTAAAAAAATACATTTTTTTCTTCTATCTTAAGGATTTTTATTTTATTAGAAATTGATGGCACTTAGTTAAAACTGCCTTCTAAATACCTAACTGAATAAATGATTTTCAATTTGGTTTTTAGATAAAATTATAAAATGAAATTTCAATTTGGCTTTATAGTATTTTGCTTAATTGATAAGAATAGATATTATTATATATTGTATAAAACTCCATTGAATTGCTTCTTCTGTCTGAAAGATAATCTGAAAAGAAAATTTATTTTACCTTGATGCTGTTTATCATGATCTTTTTCAAATGAACATATTTCATTTTGACTGATGGAAAATTACAGTGGTAAGATTAAGATTTGAATCCATTCAAGCAATTATATTGTTGTGGCAAATAAAATGACACCAGAAAATTTTGTAATTATTGTAAAACACAAGATATTCAAAACCCTGTAGTTCTCTTAGATCACTGTAGTACACACTTTAATACACACTATAGTGAATTCTGTTTATACTGCAGTAGTCTCAAAAATATAATTGCAAGTTTAGGAGCTTGATGTCATCTATTTATTTAACATCCCACAATCTTCTACACTGTCCCTAATTATGTTTTTTTTTTCTTTCTTTTATTGCTGTTTATTTCCTCAAAACTTCATTCATGGGCCTAGAAATCTTGATATAAGAAAGAAATTACTCTTCTCATCCTAGTTCAACTAGGCACATTTATTGATCACCCATGGGTGACTAAGGTCATACATATTTCCATAATTTTGAGTTGAAAATATTATTTTAAAATTAAAATGAAGTTGTTGACTAAGTTATTGTGTATATTTCAATTATGAAACATGTCATTTTTAAATCATAGAATTTTTTAATCTGTCCGAGAAGAATCTCTAGATAAATAAAATGACTTCCTTGATTACTCCCTCTCTCTTTATATTGCTGGTCAAGCTTACTCATTTTTATTTTGAGCAAAACTTAATAATGTGATAAAAAATTAGATGAAATGGGTCATTAGGGAAATGGCAACATTATAGTATGTTGTCAAGGCTGCTTATTTTTCTGTGGATACTTAAGCTCTGCATTTGAAATCTACATATCAATTTAAATATTCTTTTGTTATGAAAAAGGCATTTGCAGAATTTCAATTGAGTTAAGTATGGTTAGTAATGAAAGTTGAAATGTCTTAATACAGGTCATAGACAGCCATCTAGTTTCAAGCTGATCTTCTTGTTAGTGATTTAGCGAATGCTTGGTATGTTTTCTACTATTAACTATAAATAAATAACTTTTCTTATTGATATCACTAATTATGATGTGTTCCCAACAAATAAAAAAAACATTACACCTAGGTATTGTCTGGTTAATTTCGTGTGTCTCTGATCTGTATTATTTAACAGAACTGGGTAGAATATTTTATTATTTTAATAGAATGAATGTTCTTGACTAAATTAAATTAAATTACTCATCAATATATTATATATAGTCAATGTTACATTATATTTTATTGATTTTATAATTAGTAATTATATAGACATTGTGAAAAAAAAATTTAATGTGTATTTTCAACCCTAAAGATAGAAAAATATATTCTCAAAATATAGACCTAGACTAAATTATTGTTCAAAATTATTTGACCAAAATTCTCAGTAACCTACAAACCATGTCTGATANAATATTAAAAAAAAAATCAACAAGAAAAAAAATAAATGGTCATCACTGTGCAGAGAGAAGAGGCCCATTGACCCCACTCCCATTAGGTTTAGGCATTAAGGCCCAGGAGGTCGCGAGGCCATCTCCGTTTTAGTCGCCGGGGAGGATTATGAGGATTGGGATGAAATTGGAGTTTACTATGGAAGATCTTGAAGCAGGTGGAGATAAGGTCTTTGACAAAAGGAATATTAAAGTCATGATGAAGGGTAGAGTTGGACTCATAATATGGAGCGTTAACAATTATTCTAAGAATTTTGGACTGAAAGGATTGTAATCTTTGGATATTGGAAGGCTTAGCGGCACCCCACAGTTCTGCACTGTAGTTCCAGATTAGTCGTATTATGGTCTTGTAGATGGTCAGTTTATTTTCTAATGTGAGGTGTGAGCGCCTATTTATAAGGCTGTATAAGAGTCCGTGGCGTCTGTTGAGTTCTTGTCGTTTGATTTTAGTATGTTCATTCCAGTTGAGTCATGAGTTAAGGTGGAACCCAAGGTAACGGACTGAATCAGAGAGAGGTATAGGGATGTTATTATATGTAACATTATCAGGAGAATCTTTTCTTAGTTGAAAATTTACTTGTACGTATTTGGACTCATTTATTTTAATTCTCCATTTACTGCACCACTGTTGAATAGCATCAAGGTGGTTTTGTAAAATGTTAGAAGCGGTTTTGGAATCAGGGTGGGAGGAGAGGATCGCTTTGTCATTTGCAAAGAGGGCTAAAAGAGTATTAGGATGTGTAGGGATGTCTGTAGTATAAAGGATAAAAAGGATGGGTCCAAGCACACTGCCCTGTGGAACACCCGCTTTCACAGAGTAGTGTTCGAAGTAACCTGATCTTTGCCGGACCTTAAAGAAACGGTTAGAAAGATAAGATTTGAGGATTAGGTAGATGATACTTGGAAATATGAACTTCAGCTTATACAATAGTCCAGTTTGCCATACTCGGTCAAATGCTTGAGTGACATCTAGGAATGCATCAGGACAAAATTATTTTCCCTGGAGAGAAGAGGAAATAAAGTCTACAACGCGAAACACCTGCTGTACAGTAGAATGATGGGATCAGAAGCCAAACTGATGATTAGGAAAAATATTTAAGGAAGTTATTATAGGTATTATTCATTTAAAAAAACTTTTTTGGGGTAGGTTTCGAAGTATTAGCCCAGTAATAAGGTCATAGCCGGGTGCTTTGCGCTTAGGCATTTGGTTTATAGTGTACTTCACCTCAGAAGGTGTCACTGCCTCAATTGGTAAGGACATTGGTTATGGTATATCCAGTAACTCCTCAACCTCCGGGTTATTGGGCAAGTTATCGGGATCTGGATGAGGAGTGAATGTTTGCATTAGATGCTGGGCAAACATTTGGGCCTTGTCTTTGTTTCGTAAGAGGTCCAAGAACCATCTTCTCGACATAAGGGGGCAAAAGGTTCATGATACTTCAGAATCCTGCGAGTAGCAGTCCAGAGGGATTTGACTTCTTTTGAGAGGCTAGACAGGTAGGCATTAAATGCCTTATTTTGTAAAGCACCTAGTTTTTGCTTTACAAGACGAGATAGCTGGTTGAACTCCCTACGATCTGGGGGATGTCTGTACCTCTGGAACAGGGCTCGAGCTTGACACTTAGCTTGTATGAGGTTTTTAATGCAATCAGGAAGGGGTTGAGCTGAATTTACAGTGTAGCGGGTGCTGGTGGGTTTTATGTTAGCCTTCCAAAGACATTGCTGAATCTTTATAGTAAAGAACTGGACACCATCATCCAGCTCTTCAGAGGTTTGTAAGGAGATTTCGAGGTCAAGTGACTCTTCTAGGAGAGTTATAAAATGTGACCAGTCTACGGGACCACTTATTAAGGTTGGTGACAATTGTCTAGGGATAGGTGTGAGAGACAGTGTAAGGAGAACAGGGTTGTGGTCAGAGGAAAGTTCATTTAAGGTTTTTACAGAGTGATGGTAGGTAATATGATTTTTACATTTGAAAAAATCTAGGATATCAGGAAGACGGTTTACATCGGTGGGCCAATAGGTGGGAGAGGACAGATTTAGAGTGGAGAGATTGTGAGAGGAGAGCACGGCCACGGGAGTTGGTCGTTCTCGTGCCCCACTGCAGATGTTTCGCATTATAAACTCCGCCAGAGAGGAAACGGGAACCTAAGGATTTAAAATGCTCTTGGAATTGGCCTGAGGTGTTAGATTTGTTAGGAGGACAATATACTGCAACAGGTAATTGGGTAAGTGGAAGTATTCATGGACACTGAAGTGAATTGGAGCGAGTCTGTAGGAGTGGAAGGTATTAAATGATGAGTATGGGAAGTGTGAATGAGGAGTGCAGTTCCACCATGAGCTCGTCCGTCTGGGTGATCTGTTCGGTAAGTTGTATAGCCTGGTATGTTGAGTTTTTTATTTTTTGTTAGCCGTGTTTCAGTAAGTAAGAGTACGTCTATACATTTGTCTTCTAGATTTAGTTTTGGTTCGTTTGTATGTGTTTGAATGCCGTTAGCATTCCAGAGAAGGACAGAAAAGGATCTAGGAGAGGAGGAGTTCATTTACTGCCAGACGAGGAAGTCATATTAGAGACTTCTGTTGACAATAGGTTTAGGAAAGGAGTGATGAGGGCGCAAAATAACGAGAAAAAGGAGTTGAGTATGGATTGGAAATCATTAGATATTGATGGTGGAGGATCATGAGAGATGGCAAGTCGCTCTCCCCTGGGAGGCTGGCATTGAGGAAGAGGTTCTTTTTGTCTGTGCTGGTAGGTCGCCTTTGCATAATAATAACCTGTATCCATTTTTCTGGTTGGGGGTGGTGGGAGTCTTCGAGCTACAGGTCCTGCTGTCTGGTGGGCTGGATCTGCTGCTTCAAATCTTTGTAGACCTGGCAGCCTTTATAATTGGTGGGATGGTTTTTCTGGCAAAGGGCACAAACAGCAGGTGTACTGCAAGATTTCTGACAGTCCCCTGTAAGATGTGTCCCTCCATATTTGACACATCGGGCACCATACTCGCAGTATCTTTTAGTTTAATCGTATTCCTGGCATTTGTGGCACTGAACTATGTCTCTTCGAGGGAGGGGCTTCTCCACTCGTATTCTGCAATGGCAAAGTGAGGTTATATTGTAAATCTCGTCTACATTGTTTGTGGGCTCGAGATCCACAAAGAACAAGGGCAACGAAGTCTTTATATGACTGTCATTGCCAGGCCTGCTTGAAGTTATGTTAATGGCATTTTTGACCTTTAAGCCAAGTTCAGTGATTTCCTCTTTGATATAATCAGGAGAGGTTGAGTGGTAGAGGTGAGGAATGATGACCCTGACTGCACGCTCTTCTTTTAGTTGGTAAGTGTGATGCTGGGCGTTTGTCTCTTTCAGATAGCTCACTTTACCTCTGTAGGTGTCTGGGCTATCTGCCATTATTTTAGTGTCATGCTGATGATTGTCACATGTGTATCTCCCGCCGCTGACTCTCTCATCGAGTTCAGTGCACATTAGGCGAAAGTTTTGTACATTTCTGAAACAAATGGCAGGTGGTCAGGGTATATGTTGGGTGGTGGTTTCCATCTCCTCTCCAGTAATGTTTTGAAGAGGCTGAAAAGGGTTGACTGAAATAAAGGGTGATAGGTTTTCATTCCTATTTGTCATTTCGTTGGCGGGGGTGTGATGGTCACTCCTTGAGAGGTGCTGGGACGTGTTTGTAATTGGTCTCTCTCCAATGGAGTGCTACTAGCGGAATGCCGCTTCTTATCTTTAGGAGGGGTCATGGGTGCACCACGACATTTCCGTTTTCGCTCTCCACTAGCAATCACCTGATGATAATTATTGCCTCCCATAATTTAATCATTAATTTATAAAAGAAAAAAAGAAGTAGAGTGGCCGAGTTTCGAACCTGTAACGCTGAGTTAAGAGTCTGGAACGGAGGCTCCTACTCTACAGGCAGAGAGATAAGGGAGGCTATGAGAGCCTAGTGCGGCAAGGTGGGGGCCCGACAGGTCTTCCCCTGTCGCCCCCAGTGCTAAGGATAACAGCTACAAAAGTAGTTCGCTTTAATCACTGTTTAAATGTGATCCTCGTGATGATTCGAGCTGAAACTGCACTCAAATGTCACTGACACTTCACTGCAAATGTATGTGTGAATATATCTCAGTTCTTCCCACAACTCGTATATTATAGTTGGAAAGACGGAGCGCTATATACAGGTGTGTACTGATCACTGGCTACACCGCTACCCAATTATATAATTATTTTAAGTAATTAAATTATTATTTCTCTAGTAAGTATATTATTATTACTAACAATATATTCAATATACATTAACTATATATTGGATGCCATGACTGTGAATAAAATAGATATTCTGTAAGAATGCGCTCTGACAAGCTATAGATGTCTGGATTCAATCCCTTTCTCACTTTATTATTATACCTTTTGTACCATACCATAATCTTTCAACTGAACTCCATACATATATTATGTAGTAAAATATTCATGAAATTTATTTTGAATTCATTAAATTTACACTTTTTTTTGTTTTTGTGTATTATATAGACAAGGGTACTGTTTTCATTGAATGGAAATTTATCATAATAATGACTCCTTGAAGTGCCATCATTACCTATAACATGAACTTTATATAAACATCAATATAGTATAGTAGTGTATAAAAAAAAAAAAATAAAAAAAATAACCATTTTATCAAATTCAAGATTTCAAAGGACTAAATGTTTTAATCCTATTTAATACTTACCAAGATCTTTAGAACATTCTCTAAACTTGTTAAATCCCATTTGACTTCATTAAAAACAAAAAAAAAAAAAAAACATGACAGTGTCCAACAAAATTCTTGTAATTTTAAGACATTACTGTGGAAAAAAATTTTTACAGCTGCTGAAGGAACTTGTTGAATAAAAAACATGAAGGGAAAAGTGTCCTTGACTTTGAGGAGTTGGTTTGAAAAATTTGGCAGTGGAGATACGGCTTTGGAAAGGAAGAAGGGCTCCGGGCGACCATTAACGGATATTAATGAGGTTCTGCAGGAAGCTGTTAGTCAAATCCATCCACAATTACTCACAAATTTGCCTGGGACTGTGATATGTTGAAAGATATTGTTAGTCGCCATCTACTCTCTATGGGAAAGGTGAAAAAGAGCAGTAGACTGATCCCTCACAAACTTACTCCTCAGCAATCAACTAAGAAGTTAGAAGTATGTGAAAATTTATTGGAAAATCCTTCTGATATAAGATTTTACCAAAAGATTGTCTTTTATGATGAAAAGTAAGTTTACTGGCAAAATCCGAATACCCATAAGTAATTGTTAAATCGAGGTCAAACTGTTTTTTCTGGTTGATTCAACCAATATGAAAAACAAATACATGCTCGTGTTTTTTTTTTTGGACTTTCAAGGTAAATTATCAAGAATTTGTCCCTGATGAATGCTCTATGAATTCTTTGAACTCTACTGTGAACAACTAGAAAGATTGTGTGCGAATTTTTCTGAGCGTTATCCTGCTTTGGTTAACCAAAAAAAAAATTTTTTTTCCCCAATAAAATAATACTAGTCCTCACACTTCCCTTTGAGCCAAAGAAAAGTTTAAAGAACTTCATGGGTTCAAACTCCTGCCTCATCCACCATAAAGTCCAAACCTCACACCATCAGATTACTACTTGTTTCGAGTCATGCCCCATTTTCTTCAAGGAAAAATTTTTATAATTTAGTGGAAGTTGAAATTAAGGTCCAAGAAGTGTTTGTCAGCCAAACCAAGAAATTGTATCAGCTTGGGATCAAGCAGTTGGCTAGTGTATGGTTAATGACGGTAGATAACAATGGACTATACTTAAAATAAAAGTATTAATTTTATTATATGCACATTCATATAATTCATAGGTTTTCCCTTGTTGGTAATTTCTGAATTTTTATTATTTGATTTCTAATCCTTATTGATGGATAATAAGATGATATTACATTTAAATATAATTAAATAATAATTCAAATTTAGCATATTTGTGTGATTTAATTTAGTTATACATACTGAGAACATTATTGTCAATCTCGATGAAATAATTTATATATTTACACAATGGGCTTGTGCTACTAAACACCTACTTCATGTTTGAGAAGACCTAGTCCTTGGAATAATTTAGATGTATATAAAATAGCTGAGGTTGAACAAGACAGTATGAAAAGCATTGCCTTAGAGTTATATATGATGATAATTTCATTTATCTCTACAAGCTTATGACCCTATTTTACTACTGATTAAAATATATTTATCTTTATTTTTTTTAAATTATCAATATTTTTAATGTTTTTACATATAATTATAGAGATGAGATCGCTTTGTTATTTAATTATATTCTTCAAAACTAGAATAATAAAATACTACAAATTATGCTTAAACTTTGATTTTGTGCTTATTAATTTTCAGAAACACCCAAAGATTATGTGATCGCAGAAACATCTAAAAATGAAGATGGATCCTTTAAGAAAAGGTAACATTTTGGTAATATAATGTTAATTTCTATTAAATTGACTTTCTTTTTTTTTTTTTTAATGGCATGTCAACCTTAGGTAATTAATGCCAAAATTGACTTTAATGGTCACATATTATATTGTTCTTGAAAATTAATTAATATTCTCAAAACTTTTACTTATCTGTAGCTTGAGTAAAATATTTTCCATCAATTACTAAACTACTTATTGCCATATGTGTATGCTTGTATGTTTTATAAATGTATATATATATATATATAATTTTTTTTGGAAAACCTTAGTGTATCCATCATCTATAACTTACTCTTGGTTGATTAAATCACTATGACATGGTTAAATTCTGAATTTTTGTAATACATGGATTTGTGTCTCACATAAATACACGGAAGACCCCTTGAGCTCCCTCTAAATAAAATGTGTAAGTGGGAATATCAGATGACTAAAAAAAAACAAAAAAAAAAACAAGTAGTCAAAATGCTCAGCTGCATCATATTGATGCCATTATATAGATCAATTTCATCACCAGATACATTAAAGTTTATCTTAAGTTTTGAATTTATAAAGTAAGTTTACTATTGAACTTGAAATTTATCATTTTAGAATGAAAAATGTTTTATTTGGGATAACCCTAGTGTATCTGGCATCTATAACTTACCCTTGGTTGATTACATTAACATGAAAAGGTTAAAGGGAGGTATTAATATCACGTTCATGTTGTTAAATTGACTGGGCCCTATTTGGTGGGACACAATAAAAGAATGAATTAAGATATAGTTATTCTCAATTAATGAGTTTTTTGTGACCATTTGTTTTGGTTTTTTTAAAGGATTAATTTTAGAAATTTTTGATAACATGCCAGTGATAATATCAGCAATATTAATAAATAAATTACTTTTAATTGCATGTACCCCCGGAGTATTTCAGGGTTTCTTCCTCTTAATACATAATATGTTTGTGGGGAGAAAGTTTCATACTTTTCTTTTCATGTAGGTCACAAAGCTTAAGAGTTAATTATTAATGTAGTTTTAATTTTTAATATTTAATTTGAAAGTTTTTTATTTTCCAAGATAATAAATAGATTCGTTAAGTTTTGATTAGTTATGATTTAAGGGTGCTATTGTTAAAGAGGATTATCAGGCCTTTAGAAATATAGTTTTATACTAGTTCTTCTTATTATAGTTATTTAATTATATTCATTCTAGACAAAATCATTAAAAATGCAAAATACTATAAATGCATAGAACTTGTAGCGTTAAATTGTAAATACATAAAACAAAAATCTGTCTACATATGCTGTGTTATTTCTTCAAAGCCTTATATTGTAAATATTGTCTTGAAACCATTTGAGATTACTAATATATTATTAATGTTGTCTATAAATACTATCATAACTTTTGTTATTTTATACGATAACTATCAAATTATCAGTGATTTTTATTTATTTATTCAAGATTTTAACTTCACTTCTATTTGGATTATGTTCATTTAAGTTAGTTTCTTCACTATTTTTGTTGCAGGTTTACCTATTTCACCAGAAAAACCTCCTTTGCTGCCTAAACCAAAATATATTTCTAAGGACCCTCCGGTTTTTTTATCTCCCAAATTTAAATCTGAGAAAAGAGTTTCTGTAACTCATGAGCATAGTCAGAGCAATTCATCATTCGTTAAACAATCTATCTACATAACTGAGAGCACTGTCACAGAAAGTTGTTCTTCGACAATATTAAATGCTGATTCATTTATTCAATCTGAAGATGAGTACAGTTCATTTAGCAGTTCATTTAGCAATAGGAACTCAGTTTCCCTTGACTTCAGTTCAGATTCTACTGCATTAAATGAAAGCTGTAAAGAGAATTTTCTAATTAATAACCATGAGCTACCTACAAGTTGCCCTGTTATGCAATCATTTCTTTATGATTTTAATAAAATAAAAAGAAGTGTGGAAAGTGAAGAATCATCTACTTTTCATCTTACAGCTAATTTAAGAAACCAAGAAAATGAAAAAAATAATCTTAGTAATGCCAATTCAAGTGGGTTTCTACCATGCAATGACAGTTTAAGCAGTGATTCTGCTTACAATTCTGAGGATGTAAATTCTAATTCTTCTGCCACTAACGTCAATGAAAAAAAAACAAAAAGAGAAAATAAAGCATTTTTGATTGCAAAAGAACTTATGACATCAGAGCAGGTATATGTAGATGCTTTAAAATTAATACTTCATGAATTTAAATCATTTTTAAAAGATTATAGCAGTGCCAACCATATTACTGTTATTCCTTCCCATGAACTTGACAAAATATTTAATACTCTTCCTCAACTTCTTCATTTGAATGAAGATTTGCTAAGTGATTTAAAGGTACGAATAGATGAATGGCCAGCTCGTCAAAGAATAGCTGATGTCATAGTTCGAAAGGGGCCATTTTTGAAACTGTACACAACCTACATGAAAGACTTTGAATTTCAGTGCAATTATATTGATGAATGTTGTAATAAGTATCCTAAATTTTCTAAAGTTTTAAGAGAATTTGAAATATCACCAGTTTGCAAAAAATTGACTTTAAGACATTACATGCTGAAACCTGTCCAGAGGATACCTCATTATCGTCTTCTTTTAGAAGATTATTTAAACTACTTAGACACTAGTACTGAAGAATATCATGATACAGGACTTGCTTTAAATATCGTAAAAGATGTTTTACACCATGCAAATAGTAGTTTAAAACTGGCTGTAAGTTTCTGTTTTTCCTAATATTTTAACAGACTAGGCTATAAATAAATTATGTTTCATTTTTTTAATTGAATCAAATTTTGATGATTGCCCTCAACCAAAATTCTTGAGATGATTATTAAATTTTGGGTATTATTTAATCATTACTGATGATTACACTTTAAGAAATACTGATGAAATTTCAAACCTTTTTTCAGTCTCTTTCATTATATTTTGATATTGTTATTGAATTTTCTCCTATTAGTGCTTATGACTTAAAAAATTTAATATTGAGATCTATCAAGCAGATTATAGTATACTCTTGATAGAAAGTTGATGAGATTCATCCTTTTCTTCGATCACTTTTCTCAATATTATTATTATTATTATTTAAAGAAGTTCTGCTTTTTAGTTGAATGAACTAATGGATGTTACTTAATTAAAATTAGACTAATAAAAAGAAAAATAGATAAATTTTAAAGTTATAGTATTTTAAAATAAGCTATAAATAATCAAAATAATAAACTCATGTCTTTTCTAAATCTCTAAGTACTCATCTTATACATTTGTAGGACAATTTTTGTAAATTACTGCAAATACAAAGCCATGTTGGAAATTATGAGATTATTAAACCTGGTCGACTATTTATTAAAGAAGGAGAGCTCAAGAAATTGAGTCGAAAGGAGACTCAACCTCGCTTCTTTATATTGGTAAGTATGGTTTTTAGAATTGTACTGTTTCATAAATCATTAAAAAAATTACTGCTGATAGGCTGATTTTATTGCCACCAAATTTGTCTATGCTTATAAGTTTAAAAACTAATAAACAATTAATGGAGTGGAATGCTGATTGTATTTGCTCATGTACTTTAATTAGATTAAAAATGTACTAGGACAGAGTTTTGTGATTTGCCATAACACATATTGTGATATGTCTAGTCTTCCTACTCTCTCATTGATAAGTTATTAAATTCCCCGCACTGGTGACGAGAGACTCGACACTAGTGCGGGGAATTTAATAACTTATCAGGCTTGTCTCGGTAGCGTAAATGGAAAACGCACCAGCCCGGATAGCAGGAGAACCATGTTCGACTCTTAGCTGGGACAGTTAGATTTTTTATTCTGTTCCCTTGCACTAAAAATTGTTAAAATTTAACTGGAATTAAATACCACCAAAAATAATATTTATAACATTAAAATTTAAAAGTAAATAATGAGAGTCATTTAAACAGCTTACAATGTCAGCTCCTCCGAGCATAAGACGATATATTCGTCTGCCTTGGAGGTTAGACTCTCGACACTAGTGCGGGGAATTTAATAACTTATCAGACTTGTCTCGGTAGCATAAGTGGCAAATGCACCGGCCCGGATCCCCTTCTATCCGGGCTCGAGTCCTG
>KZ806900.1:905011-922679 GCA_000696205.2 Oncopeltus fasciatus | reverse complement strand
ATAACATATATTACAAATAATTATAGTTTAAATAAATATAAAACTTTATGTTGCACAAACCCATTTCACTTAGTCTTGTTGGTATTTCATGCACAGAAACTACTTCAAATGCACTGCACAGACAACTGTCGCTGTATCATCTCCCTCCAATGATTTTTTCTCAGAAATACCTCAGTATATCTTTATCAAAAGACGAAGGGTACACCCATGATTTACTCTACTATTCTATTGATTCGATCCTCACACCAATGGAGAGGTAGGTAGATTGCTGTAACTGCATTGCTGGAACCTAGGTTTAGATCAACCTACAATAGGTATGCTAGTTTCACCCTGTCAATATTTGTGTGTGGGCTTGAAGGTGGGTGAATTGATAAATTCCTCACACTCCTGCTAAGAATTTGGTGTAGGATTGTTAAAGGCTTGTTCTCTTTGTCACCTCTCATGAAGATGTGGGTTCAAATTTTTAGTTCCCAATGAACAAAGGTCTTAGCTGTCAATGATCTATGAAGCACTGTCTATGATTATTCTATATGTTCTCTGAGGCTTTGTACAACATTCTCAGGATTTGGTGCTTGTCTGGACTCTTCAAGGAGCTTCCCTATCAGCCACATAGTATATTTGTACACCATTTCTAGGTATGCCTCATTTCACCTGAAGAAAGGAGGAGGGGCACTATAATTTCAAATTAGTACATGTAAAATTAAAGACGATTTTCAGGATTGGTGGGGTCAAATCTTTATCATTTTTATTTAATTATAAATATTTAAGGTGTGTATCATGACAGAGAGTGTTAGGCAGGCGTGTAGAGGCAGGGTCTTTCAATGGGCCACTTCTACCATGAAGCTAGACCTTATCCCTGTGCCATGTCTGCTGGCCTTAAAGTGGCAGCCCCACCTCAGACTACAGGAGTACTGACTGGGAATCAGTGCTCTCTAAATTGATACTTCACACGTCTTCTAATAAAAAAATAGCTAATTTGATCACTTCAGACCCAGAGAGAGTGCAGGCCTTTCTGGGAGACATTGTATATTAATTTGCAGAACAAAATACACTAACTTGCATGATATTTTTATTGCCATAATACAAAATTGCAACCCGAGACACTCTTAGATCGGGGAGATATGGATATTAATTTACCCATTAACAGCTCTACTCATAAGAGACAAATTTAAGAAATGAGGAAGGCAATCAATTCCCTTAGAGGTTTTTAAAACCTCTTAAGTAAGAGATCCAATTACCTCTTGAAGCTGGTAAAGGGAGCATTTACCTTCAAAACATTTTTGTGTAACACCTGACAAAAGGTAGCAAAAATGCATTATATTTGTACTATTTAATGTCGCCCAGGTACAAGAAGAGAAGCCATTTTTGTAATTTCTAGTGATAAAGAGAAATGGTGAACTTGACTTTGCCAAAACATCACAAAGGATCAAGGGGTAACTGATGTCCAGAGGATAACACTCAGGAATGGAACCATTAGAGAGGACACTCGGAAGCCTCATACTGACATTTAACATACCATAGCTTGCCTGAACAGATAAAAGTAGCAATTTACAAAAGAATTAAAGTAATACCGTATATACATTTTCCTCATCATTGCTTTAAGTGTCAAGGGTTTGGAAACACTGAAATGAAATGTGAAGCCAAAAAAAGTATTTCCAGTTTGCTCATGGCAGCCATGCAGAAAGTGATTGCCCTAAGCCTCTAATGCGTGAACTGAAGTAATGGGTCTCACTAACCGGATTGTCCAGTATTTTTATTTTAGAAAGAAGTACAAAAATCTAAAATAAAAAATGAAAATAGTACTTATAGACAAAAGTAGCTGCAAGTCTCTAGCTCTAAAAGTGGCTCATATGCAGACATCTCTAGCAAATCAAAACTCAACATGGAACTTAATTTAGCCGCCCATTGCGAGAAGCAACTCTTTCTTATCCCTCTCCTATTTCCCTGCCTTCTTCCTCCTCTACTTCAATTTCACTAACAAACCCTCCTGTCCCCAACCTAACCCAACTCCTCCCTCCCATCCTTAACCTTCACTTTTTTTAAAATCTCTTTTCATCCACTATTATGGAATCCCCTAACTATAATGGCAACAAGCAATGAATTCTATATTCTTACCTGCCTGGAATTCCCAAGTTCACTTCAGAAGTTAACCATGATAGAAGCAATAAAATATAAAATAAAAAATAAAATAAATTAAAAAAATGAAGAAAAATTGCATGAACAGCTAGAACATTCAGTGTTACAGGACCCATGATGATGAACTGTGTTGGCTGGTTGGCAGATATTAGCCAATGTTGATTTGAACCAAATTTAAATAAGGCTTTCTAAAAACTTTGACTGGGCTTAATGTTATTGATAAAGAACTGGAAATTGAGCAAGGGAGCCACAGTCATGACGATGTGTCAATCTACATTTGTCATGGAATTAGAGCCGAGGATATAAATATTGTTATGGGCTACGGGTCACAAATCATTAAGAGCAATGAGATAAATTCAGCTAATTTATTATAACAATAATTATACCTTCTAATTACAACACAACCTACTGCAACTACTGCCCTTAATAACTAACAAATAAATAAATAGAAAATATAAATTACTTACAGCTAATAAATTAATTAATATGTACAAGTACATTAAATGAGCTTATTTACTAAGAGACCTCAAGATAACTTTTTAATCATTGTCACTTATCACTTCTCTGTGCACCGGCACTGCAAAGCCTGACGCTTAGAACATGCGATCTGCCACGGAACCTGACACAGAGGAGGACTAACTCATCACTGATTTGGGGGGGCTGCTAGTAAGCGATATATGCTCACATATATGCTAGAAACTTATGTATTTATTTTAACCTTGCAAAATACAGTGAATACTGGCAGGCAGTAGGTAACTTTTCTTAGAAATTATCGAAAAATACCAGATTCCCATACTTATCTATAAAGATGACTCAAAAGACTGAGGAAGGTGCTGGGTATTCAGTCGTACTCCGAGATATGAGAATTACTTGGTCTGTACCTCTTACTTACTAAACTTTCTCAAGGCACGAACTAAGCTACTCTGTGCCACTTCAATATTGGCCATACCCATCTAACACATGGGTATTACCATGTTGGCCGACGCCGGGCAACCTGCCCCAACTGAGGCGAGATCTAAGCATGGAGCACATTCTGACTAGCTGTCCTTTCTTGCATGACCTCAGAATCAAGCATGAACATGCAGTTGATAAACTTTTCCAGTTGTATGGTGACAAATGAAGAAATGTATTGTCTTATCTTAAGGATCATGAGTCATATGATTTAAATCCATACCTCATTTAATAGAATAGGCTCTAATAAACCTAAATTTCGATAACACGCTCATGACCCTTGCAGACAACGTGTAAAAAAAAAAAGAAGATATGTTTGAAATGGTTTACTGATGAAAATATTCCAGTCAGAGTTACTTGTGTCATTGAACCTTTGATCAATGGCAGGCAATGTAGGCTTATTACCACTTCCCAACATCCAAATTCTGGTTCAGTCAAAAACAAAATCTCTGTTTGATGAGTTTACATGGATCTTGGGATTGCTCCCATTGAAAATATTTAACCATGGGGTGGCAGGGTCTGGTATGGTGGAATCAATGGCCTGCTATTATTTCCATTTATTTAGTCTCCTGAATTTCTTCTACTCTTAGAGAGCCATTGGTAAAATCATTCTCTGTTCTAGAGATGTCTATGTGTTCAAAGGTCTTTGAAGTGCTGCTGCATGGCATCATCTAGGTTTTCACAAGTAACCACTCCACAACTACTACTAAAATCTTATGATGATTGATCTTGCATATCTCTCAACACATTGCTAGTTTTTGAATTCTAAAATAATAATTAAAAAAATTATTTTCTCTGCTTTAGAAGTACTGTTATAAAACAACTTTATACCCTAAAGAATAAAAATTGAAAAAGGGTTGAGGAGTTAATGAGGCCCTATGCTATACACTTCATATTCAAACTATTTATTTAGAAGTTTTTTCTAGAACGGTAATTCTTCTATTTTTTTAAATTTATTTATCAAATTTTACAAGTCTTGAAATCAATTCAGATGATAAGAAAATCTGATTTTATTCATTTTCACATTTTAGAAGCTTACTGTTGTAAAACAATATTATTCCTACTACTAATGCTTAATATTGTGTAATTTATAGAATTCTTACCTATAACTGTCAATAGACTTGTGAGATGTCGAACTTCATTTATTTATATTTAAATTTAAACAGGTTTAAGTATGTGGGCAAGAGAATTTTGGAAAATGTTTAGTTTGTGTCATTATAAAACATTTGCTTAAAAGGGATATAATAATAGGAATAGGATGTCCTACAGTTTAAGCAATGCTTTTCTGAGGGAAGACCAATCAAAGAAACAAATTCTTAACTTTTTTTTTTTTTTTTACATTTTTTCTCTTCAGGTTATGGCTAATGACAGAGGTTCTTCCATGAGTGGCTGGTTATCAAGGAAAAACAAAAAAGAGTGGAAAAGACTGTGGTTTGTTCTCAAGGACCAGGTGCTATATATGTACAAAGCTTCTAATGATGTGGTTGCTTATGACAGTTTGCCTGTTTTGGGCTACAAAGTTGACAGGCCTGTTGAAGTAAGTATTTCATTTTATTTTTAGTATTGATATAATTATTTTTTTAAATATTAATAAAGCTGATGATATTCAAATTGTATTATAATTAATTTCTGTGTGTATTAATTTCTTATTAAATAATTTGTACTTTAAAAAGATTGTTATGCAAATATTGGTTTACATAACTGTCTATTAAGAAATTTGAAATTAATTAATTAGAAAATTAACAATTACGAAATTTTTTCTAAGTTTCTTATACAAAAAATATTGCTGGTAGTTGGTGCAGGCCATAGTTTCCTTCTGTGGACGAGGTAGTGAAGGTGCTAGCAGGGATTTCCAGATGAGCAATAAACAAACCAAAATTTTAGGACACTTGGTAGACATTGCCTGACAACCAGTCTTAGAGTCTGGCAAGTTGAAGGAGTTCGGGAGTTATTAGGCAGTCCCTCCACCTGGCATGGGATGCTGTGGGCTGATAACCCACCTCTCTTAAAGTTATTTATCTCAAAGATAAAACATTGGATTGATTATTCTTAATAGACCCAGGAACCATTGGAATAGTTTCTCACTTTACAGACTGGGTGCACTTATTATAATACTGGGTACATAAAAAAAACTGCCTTAGCAACTACTCAGTAACTGTGTTAAATTATAATGGAGTGATGGAAAAGAATATATTATAACTATCACAACAGCCTGAACTCCATTCCAATAAACAATTATATTGGTCACTTTAGAATAAAGAGGAAGTTTTACACCTGTTCCCTGATAAACTATCATGTGCCCACAAAGTGTCAACTGAAGGCATTGAAGTATAGTATAGTAAAAGGACATAGGAAGAGCGAGTGATAGGGTGATGCCTAGTTGGAGTGATGTCATTAGTAGAAGTGAAAGCCATCTGATAGTTTGACAGAAAGGCAGATAAAACTATTGAAGCCCTGCCTTTCGAGTAACAGATCCTTAGGAGTTAGTAGTAACATGGACACTGGCTATTATTTGAGCATTACTATAATTAGAGTACTCTATCTCTGTCAAAGATTAATTTCACCTCATTAACTGATAATTTTGACAGAATTAATGAACCCAGACCAGAGACCATCTTTCCTGGAAGTAGTTAAAAGGTGCTGACAGTGGAATTGCTGATTCACAATTATGATTTTGACAATCAATTGGAAGCATGCTACACAGCAATCAAGATAACTATAGTGCAAATAATTAGATAGAAAAAAGTGCCTAGATCACTGTCTTTTAATGATCCTTGATCCTTTAATGCCAGAAAAACTAATAATGAGGCTAGTCATGTGACCAGTTTTGTACAAAGTAATTCCAGGAACTGACATATTCTGTATCAAAGCTTCTTAGAAAAAAGAGAAGGTTCTGGAAGAAAACACAAATGAATGACATTGAGGAATTGCAAAACATAAATGAAAGTGGAAAGTCAACTTTTCCTTTATTTTTTGGGGGGTTTTTTTTATTTTCTCATGAATGATAACTAACTTACTTTTATACCAAAAGTAGCTCCTCAAAAGGATGTGCACTGAAATAGTTTGACACAGAAGGATGATGTCATAAACAGATGATTAGAATATTTTGTGAATGTGCTTAGTGGACAGGCTGATGATTTATTTTATAATAAAGTAAAATGGAAAGTTTAGGACAGCACCAATACATATCTGAAACAAAATAATTAGGATAATGAGTTTATATATTAGTTCATCCAAAATTACCATGGGCAGTAGTGGTGACTGGGAGTTTGTGTAGCTTTGGCAGTATTCGAGTCCAGTTGAGGTGAGAGGCACCAAAAATAGGGAGGTCCAGGGAGTGACTTCAATAAGTTAAAGGCTGAAATTGAGGAATAAATAGAAAAACTTGATAAGTTGAAAATTTTTGGAATCTACGATATACTTCAAGTATTGTTAAACTCTGAAGAAGCCCTTGAATAACTAGTCAATGGGCATTTGAGGAAGTATGAAAATGTCTGAGTGCTAGACAAAGACAGTCATTTTTCTTCTGGATAAGAATATTGTGAGCTAGTAACTATAACTGTTCCCTACTCTTGCCATGTGTTAATAAATTGCTTACAAATATACAAAGTTGTTCGGTTATGTGGATGATCTAGGCATTGTGGCATGATCCTAAGCAGCAGTTTATGATGCTTTCTTAAAACTACAGAGAGCTGCAGAACCTATGAGGCTGGCTATTAATGAGCAGAAAACAAACTACATGTATACTGGAAGTGGTAGGCCCCAGGAAAGACAAATGGTTTTAGCGTTGTGTACCTTTGAGAGAGTGGAGAAGTTCACAACTGTTAAAATCAAGCATTGAATCACCTCTGTTAACCGATGCTTTTCTGTTCTGTTGAAACATTCAAGGGGCAAGCTCATAAGTACGAAAACGAAAGCCCACCTTTACAAAAACCTTTTCTATTATATGCTTCCAATATAGTTAGGCATGGACCCTAACTAGTGAGGACAGAAATGATCCCCTGATCCTTTAGAGGAAGATCTTATGCAGGATTAATGGGCCCGTAAGAGATGAGAGAGGCTTGAGGAGAAAAAAGAACAGAGAACTTTATGAGCTCCTCAATGACATAAGTAACAACATTTATTAAGCTACAACGCCTTGGGTGGGTAGTCCATATTGCTTGGATGAGCCCCTAGGAAGTGCCAAGAAGAATCCTGGAAGAAGAATTCATCGTCCTTGAAGAATTAAATGAACCAAACTTCATTGGATGGATGGTTTGACACAGTACGTACCAAGCTTCATTCTGCAAGGCATGCTTTATAACAGATCAATTATTTTCATGAGAATGACCCTTGAGAAGAGTAAGGTATTCAAGATTGTTACACACTGCCTCTCTATTTCAAGGCTATGTATGAAGCTTAAATAAGATAAAGTTGTATATGTTAGAAGAGATGAATCTCCCACAAAAACTTATCAATGTTTTATAATGCGACAAAAACATACATTATGAGGATCTAGATATGAGTTGACTCATATATGACTTTGAGATACTCTTCTACAAAGACATTGAAGTAGTTAGTTAGGGGATACCCTCGCTTGCTTTCTTCTTAATGCCACTTATGAAGGCTCCTGGTGACATGAACGATGCTACTTACTTTCTGAATATCTTAGGGCAGGTGAATAGCTGATAGAAGTAATTGCACCAGTTATATATCTCTTCGACTCTGTTGAGTTTTTAAAAAGATATGTTTTACTTTACATCTAGAATTTACAATAACAATTATTTAAACTTGTTAACTATAGTTACTACAGAGGTACAATTATAACTATTGGAGAAGTGGATAGGATGACTTACATCAGAAAAATGTAAAAAGGAAAGGTTCATTTGGTTGGAGCTAGGATCTGGAAAGATTGGGGGATTATGGGAATGCTTGAAACAGTGTTATTAGTTAGTATAGTAGTGAGGAAAATATTATAATACATAAGNTTTTCCTTTATTTTTTGGGGGGTTTTTTTTATTTTCTCATGAATGATAACTAACTTACTTTTATACCAAAAGTAGCTCCTCAAAAGGATGTGCACTGAAATAGTTTGACACAGAAGGATGATGTCATAAACAGATGATTAGAATATTTTGTGAATGTGCTTAGTGGACAGGCTGATGATTTATTTTATAATAAAATAAAATGGAAAGTTTAGGGCAGCACCAATACATATCTGAAACAAAATAATTAGGATAATGAGTTTATATATTAGTTCATCCAAAATTACCATGGGCAGTAGTGGTGACAGGGAGTTTGTGTAGCTTTGGCAGTATTCGAGTCCAGTTGAGGTGGGAGGCACCAAAAATGGGGAGGTCCAGGGAGTGACTTCCCAAGTAAAGCTGATCCTTAATCGAGATAATGGACCATTCCTTGCAATACACTATCACGTTTGACACCTTTGGATCCCCCCTCTAGTCGGATTGTTCTGTGCTTCAGTGCACTGAATCTTGGCACATAATCACCATCTCAGCCTAAAATGAAGAAGCAACTCTGACTTCAAATATTCGAGTCATTAAAATATACGACTATCAATGAACTGATCCAGCACCTTGCCTGGCCCATGCCTGAATTTCTAGATGAGATTATTCATGTATTCATGAACTTAAGTTAGGCCTGAGGTTTGGAGGTTGTGCAGTGTGGAAGCGATGCATGAATGCTTAACCAATGCAGCTGACTAGCTAAAAATGGAAGGCAAACTGCCTGAACCTGAGGCTCAGGCTGGATGATATGTTTCAATGATGAATCATCATGTCATTTATGAATATTTGTATCTAGTGCATAAAAAATTGTACAATTTCATATTAATGTACCTTCATTTAAGTTAGGAAGTCACTATGATTTTATTTCTCTCACATTTTTTCCAATACAGAAAAAATTGTGTTATGTGCTAGCGGCCTACATTGATTTAATGTCTACAATACTCTAATGCTTTCTGATGTATTACATTACAGGAAGAAGAAGTTGATGCAGCACTAATTAGATTAACCCATGCTGGTCAATCACCTGTCATATTTCTTGCTCCTGACAGCAAATCTGCTGATTTGTAAGTAATTTTTATTTGCCAATATTATTTAATCATAAAAATAATTATTAGACTTATTAAATTTATTTTTGTTCAAAATATTTAAACATAACAGTGAAAAAGTTTTGAGTTTTGGATGTCATTTAATTTAATGCCATTGGTTTTTTTCTTTCTCTCCCATGCAGTTTCAAAATTCAGTTTTGGTTCACAAATAAACTTGACTTTTTATTAATATATACAATGCCTAATATCTAAAGCTATTTTGTTAAAGCAGTTCTGTGACAGGCCATAGAGGCCCGTTAGGGGTATGTGCTAAGAATGTGTATATTTCTCAACCCGGCACTGGAGAAGATTTTCGGTCAGTAAACCATTCTTGCCAACCAATTTTTTCATATTCAATGAAGAATGATACTAAATTAGGGTGCATTGTTCCCAGAAGTACGCTGTGAGTACCGAATAAAGGACCTTTAGCTCAGGATCCAGTTTCTAAACCACCGTGCCCCTCCTTTATTTATTTANATTAAATTATTCTCTTTATTTTTTTTCCTTTTTAAAACAACCCATAACTTTATTTGTCAAAAATGAATTGTGATGTCTTATTCTGGATTAACTTAAGAAAGTTTTCTCTTAATCTCTTAATTAAACAATTTTTTTTTAATGAATTGCAAT
The DNA here is from genome assembly GCA_000696205.2 of Oncopeltus fasciatus. Classification (NCBI taxonomy): domain Eukaryota; kingdom Metazoa; phylum Arthropoda; class Insecta; order Hemiptera; family Lygaeidae; genus Oncopeltus; species Oncopeltus fasciatus. The sequence continues at coordinate 912,877 of KZ806900.1, read as the reverse complement.
TTTTATATGGTTTATCAAAGCTAATGTTTCTCAAACATTTTTCCATTCTTGAATATTGTCAAGAGAGTATTTTAAGTATAAATGAGGAAAAGGAAAAAAAAAAAAAGTTTTGATGTAAGGCTTTAGCGATTCTTAGTTGTGAAGCAATTTTCAAATGCATTACCTAAGATTATATGTTCTTGCTGGTAAATCATTTATATTATGAAACCCTTAATAACAGAATAATAATTATTGTTTGAACCAAATACATAAGTTTCATCTAATAAAAATTCAGGAAGCTGATGAAATTTTCATCATAAGCTCTGCAGTAAATTGTAGATAATTTGAAGAAATTAAGAGTTGTGAAGCACACGACATAAGAAGGTAACATGCAATAAGAAATATTTTAAGATGCTTTTCAATGACCTATTCAAGTGTTTTAATAATTATTTCTAATAATCAGGGAGTTATAACCATTTTCTGTCGACAACTATTGCTATTTCTTAGAAGTTAGAAAAAGTTAAATATTGGAATAAGTTAAAGACTATTTCTATTACTCATGCAAGTCATTTATTACTTTTATGTCGTTTAAAAAAAAAAAAAAATGTTTTTCCCTTCAAGTAAATTAATTTTCTATTATAAATTTAATTTTTTCTTAGGTGGGTTGCTGCGCTCAATGAAGCAAGTGTATTGAAATGAATGCAATTGATGTCGCTCGGTTATTAATGAATTAAAAAAATAGATGGGTGAACACAAGTTAACCGAGTATACATTTTTTTATTTTTTTAAAATAATTTTTATCATTGGAAAGAAGCAGTGTTTATGCATTGTGCAATTGTAATTTTATTATTATTTTGTTGTTTTGTAAATTTTATTGTATAAATACCATAAAAGTTGTTGTAATTTTAAATTTATTGATGTTAGTATTATTAAATTATGATATTAGTACAATTAAATATTATGACTATTGTTTCAAATAGTAATCTTTAATTGATATTGGATTGATAATAAGGGATGTAACATAATGACATTAATCCAAGTTTGATTGTGGATTAATAAAAATATTTTTACTAAAATTTGTTGCTAATATTGAAACAATAATTTAATAAAAATAAAATACCTATTTGACATCTTTATTAATAATTCTGTATGCTACATTTTATTTCTTAATCATAAATTACAATTATTTCTTTCAAGTTTTGCAGAAAGTATTTGATATTAGGAGTTAAAAATCAAGATTTTCTTTCTAATTGTTTTATTTTATTTTTCTATGTATTTTTACAAAATAAAATTAATAATAGAACCAGAGATTAAATCCAAGATCTTTTGCTCAAGCACATTTTTGGACTAAGCCACGCATAAAACTTGTTGGGTTTTAGTGGCTATTTCTTTCAGTGATCGATTCTCTAGGTGAAATTCAGAAATTTTTCCTTTTACTTTGAATAACTATTTTCATTTTGGAAATAGATACTTTTCAGATTCCCAGGTTTTTTTCTTTAAATTCATGTAATGTTTAATTAATAATATTTTGTTCTATTGTTATAATTATAATAACTTGTTGAATTACATTTTTTCAAGTATTTGAAAATCATATCAATTTTTAAATCTGTAATGTTTGAAATTTAAAGTTATTTTGGCCATGTACATTAAAAGAAAAAGTATGTAGAATGGAGGGTTCAAAAGTCAGTCAGTGATTTTCATCATTTTACTTATTGACTACAAACTTTAAGTGATTTCCTATTAATCAAATTTTTAGTTTATATTACTATAGTTACAAATTTACTTTTCTATGATCAAATGATTGCACCTATGCTGACCATTTATATACTGATCTCAAATTTTCTGTTACAATTTTAAAACACCTGATTTCATTTATTGCTTTTGTACATTCATTGGTTTCTGAACTTTTCACACACTTATTAAATAATTTGTACTTTAAAAAGATTGTTATGCAAATATTGGTTTACATAACTGTCTATTAAGAAATTTGAAATTAATTAATTAGAAAATTAACAATTNACACATAAAATCACTTACTTTTTTAAAATTTATTTAATTAGAACCTTTCCTCTATTAGTCATATTGCATTGTATACTTTTTTTTGCTGTTATAAGGTTACTCATACTTCTATGTTAAAAAGAATGCATTTTTTCTGCAGCTATCAGCTTTATTTTTAATGCATACAACTGAAGGATTTTTAAAACTTGTAATTTATTTTTGTAAATATTTGTTATGTTTGGAAAGCCTCATGTTCCTTTTTTATTGTAATTATTTATGTTCTCTCTATAGATTATTATTTTATAAAATCTAGTTTTATAGCTGAATGATAGGAACTACTTGTAAATACAAATTTGCTCTTGCAAAAGAATAACACAAGACTGCATCCTCATATACAATAAGTGACTCCGTTGTACTATCATTAACATTGTAAAAAAAAAAAAATACTAAGAGTTGGAAAACTCAAAGTGATTAAACTATAATAATTCTAATTGTGGGCCAAAGGCAAAAGATCAAAAAAGAAAAGCAAAATTTATTAGATCACTTTTATTACTCAACAGTTGTAGTTAGTTTTGTGTAACTTAGACTATACTTAGATAGGCCAGAAAGACCAGTTTTTTTAGGAACTATATTTACAATTTACATATTTTATCAATAAGAACTTTCCAGCAAGCACAAATGTCATGTCAAAACTGATTTCATGTATGGGGTTCACTAATGAACAAAATCTAATCAGTGTGAGTTTGGATTGTTCAATTAAAACTTATTTTCACACTATAGTGGTGAAAATATTGTTATTTTATTACAAATTATAATATTGATATGAAACTCAGCACACTAGTCAAGTAATATGTACATTTTTAGAGTAGTTATTTTCTAAAATCAGACTATCAAGAGTAGAACTTTATCTGAAACCATAAATTGTGCTATTTCAGAATTAATTGTAATTTTGCAGCCTAAATATGAAACATAAAATCAATATTTTCATTATAGGTTTAAATAGATAGTTAAGCGCTAATGACCACTGGCAGTCAATGTGCACTATTAAAAAAAAAAGAAAAAATAGATAGTATGAATATATATTTAAATTAATACAAACTTAAAAAATATTACTGTAATAATTATTCATTATTAATATCTATAAGATTTTAATAGTTTAACAATGTTAAAATTATATTGATTAACTTATAAAAATTGGGATATTTAGTGTGGGGTTCATCTGAAAACCTAAATTGTATTAGGAGCAATCAAATGTAATCATCATGTGATATTTCATGAAGTATTTCTTAAGCTCCAGGACTCATAATTTGTTTTAAAAAGTGACAACTCAGTTTACAAATTATGATNATGTATATTTCAGGTTTTGAGTGAATACATATATATATATATATATATTCAATGACTACTATGACACTGTGAGATTTGCTTAGTTTTGATTGTTCCTGCATAACTGGCTTTATTTTTTGACTTTTTTCCTTTTGCCAACATTTTTAATATGTAGTTATATTTTGAAATTTAGAATGCATTATTCATACTTGTTGCTTACATTTTTTGTTTGTGAACAGAACTTATTTATTACCTATCATTATTTATGGCACAGATATACATATTGTGTAAGTATTCCTTATAATTTCAGGAAGAAAAACATGTTTTAAGAAGTTTATTTTCAGTTTTTTTTTGTTTTTTTTTTACAAAGATATGCCTCCAATTCAGAATTTTAGTTAAAGACTGGCCTTATCTATTTAGAATTTTAGAATTTATTAAATCGAATGATAGGAATCACTGCATTTCACACCTGCACACACTCATGTGACCAGTACTTTTCAAGTCATTATTCTGTCATTGACAGTTTTAATTGGGCGAGAAGAAACAAATCAAAGTTATTGTTAAACAAATATTAATTAAAAATAGTTTGAATAAAAATAGTTTGTGGCAACAAAAAAAAATGTTTCCTTAAATAAGACATTGATATATCTTAATCCCCCTTTTATTTTTTTACAGCCATATGATCTATCTGTAATGCTGGAAATTAAAGTAGCTTTTAATCTGGAGACTTCTTTTCCCCTCCTGTGCTTAGGGCTTCCCCCCGATCTTGATTATTTAGTCCTATGAAGCAATTTCCACAAATGTGCTATTAACTTGGCTTTTAAGTCAAACAGCCCAATAGCACTTAAAAATTATAAGTTTACTTCTAACTGAAAAGAAGTAACTTGTGGACCTCACACTATAACAATCTTGAGCAGTTTTAGTTCAATTATTTATGTAGTTCTATGATCACCATATGTTGGGTGTGAAGTTGGCTATCACAGCCACTGAAAATGTTTTTCTTTAGCAGGATTTAATTTTTTGAGCCTGACAGAGCATTTAAAGTTTCCAATATATATTCTTTATTTTTAATACACATTTATTAAATTCCTTAAATCAAACCTTTTACTTTTTTAAATTTTTAGCGATTTTCTTAAATAGCAATTAAGAACTTTTTTATGTGAAATAATCTAAATTTTTAGACTGAGTGTGTGTATGTGTGTGTGTTCATGCATAGTAAAATGTGTTTCCCCTAATGGTGATTCATATAGTAAAAAAGTCATGAAGTTTCCCATCTTTAGAATTGCAAATGTTACTGTATGGTGGCTGTTTGTTAAAAATTATATTTGTTAATGTTTAATTCATTGTTATAGATTATAAGAAGTATAAACTGACTTCTATATATTGATAGCGTTTCATCATACTTATGATACTTTAATAGGACTTCTACTAATCTGCTGCCAGCAAATTTCGAACATTATTTTATAATAATAAGTATTAACTTATACTTTAATTCATTTATTATTATTCATATTTTTTTATTAATTAATATTGGATATAATAATAAAGTTTAAATTAACGCCCCAAATTAGTAGGCACCTTTAGTAATCAAAATAATTATTTAATATACCACAAAATATATTAGGAACATCAAAATGTAATTGCTTCATTTACAATTATTACATAAATATAAATATTACTACAAGCTACACAGTTTTCCTTGGGCCAGTGATTGCAATGCAATTATCTAATTATTAATAAGATAATTAATGATAAGTTCACTCATTTCTGGGAAAATATTTTCTGTTTCAAAATGAGATATAATACAGTGAAAAAAAAAAACAAACAAAGAAAATTGAATAATATTGAACAGGAACCTATCTTTACTCTGAGATTAGGAATATTAAATATAACCTGTTATATTTAGAGAAAGCTCTTCTTCTCTACTTATATATACAGTGTAATTGGTGTAATGCATTCATAAAGACTTAATGTGAAAATTACAAGATCTTATTACATAATTAATTTGCCTATATATATATAAATGTATTTTTCAGTTTCTATGAGTAAGATTTCTAATTCATGTTCTTTTATTAGTATATTAAATTGTTTAACTATCTATTCTTTAACACATTGACAAATTGTTAATTGATTGCTTGTAGTACTTTGTTATTCAATTGTCATAATTTCATTCACAAATATTCAAAATTACATTTATATATATATAAAACATGCTTTTATAAGATAGTTATTACAGAGCCCTAAATTTGTACATCACAATAGTGTACTAGTAAAGTTAAATTTTTTTATTAGCCAAAAATGAACTGACTATTTCTCCAAATAGGGACATCAAATATTTATAAATCAAGATATTTTTTTTTTTCTCCAACTACTGCCCTTCATTATTTTAATCTTAATTAATATTAAGATGAGTAACATAAACTTAATCTAAGGGCTGATTGGGAAATGGGAAAAGTAGTATTTATCAATTTATAGCATTTAATTATCTTTTACTTAAAATTTAGCAGTCGTAAAAACTCAAGTGAAACATCTGACAGTGTAGGCAATAACTTATGATTAAGATCTTGCAAGACTAAGATCTTCAATGTAAAAGTGTCTAAAAGAAACAGTACAGATGATATAAATGTATAGTTCAGGTTTTGAGTGAATACTAATTTAACTAGTCAAACAAATTACTGGTATGTTTAATATTTTTTGGGACTCATTTAATTAAATGAATTGTAAATATATATTTTATAATAAAGGGACAACACTTCTGAATTTTTTAGGTAATTTAATTGAGAATATTGTTATTATATGTTTTTAAAAAATGTATTCAGATATCTGTATCTTTTCAAATTTTTTATTTTAACTTGAAATGAATAATATTCCAAACCAAATTTGTAGGTGAAACAAAGTAACTGTCATTATGATTTCAGCAGATTTCCTGAAAGGAAATCAAGCTGTCTTGTTGGTACCATGATGTGACTTTTAACAGATCTTCACCACTCCTACTTTAGAGAAGCTAAAATTTTGATCTTTTAAAATTTATATATATANTGTGTGTCAAAATACCTGCACAATATTGCTTCAAATTTTACTGTCATTTTAACATTTAGAATTACTAGAAGTAATACTCATTTGATATGAACGATAAAAATCGAAATTACATTATTCAATGTAAACCATTCACTAACTGTGATATTGTGTATTGTTAGTATTACTAAGTAAGACATTTTATTTGTTCACTATTTAAAAAATAAATCATGTAAATGTTTTTTTTTTTTTGTTTTTTGTTTTTCATTTATTTATTATTCCATAAAAGCTTCTTCTCTGTAGGTTATATCCATTTAGCTTGTTTCAGACTGCCTTGAGTTTCATTTCACAGGAAATGAACAAGCTTCTTTATAAATATTTAATTTAGTTGTGGTATTTTATCCCACGAAAATTTCAACCTCATAAAGAAAATATTTAAGAATGCAATTTAGGGGGTTGAGTAGGCACTTTATTTTTAAAATGTTCAAACCAAATTCGGTAATAAGGCTTTCTGTTTTAAATGTTGAATAAATTATTTTTGGCTAAAATTAGATAAGGGTTAGGGGATATTTAGAGGAAGACCAAATTTAGAAATGTATTATCTTTCTTATAATTAGTGCTATTAAAAAATTTACTGATCTTGATAAGGCTAAAATTAAGCTTTCTAACATCAATGTTCTATGACATTTTTATGAAAAACTCTTATTAAAATCAATGTTGAATAATGATAACATTTAACTTAATAAGTGTTAATAGGTTATATATCACCTATTCTCTTTTGCTCTTTTTGACTTGTAAGATCAAATAATCACATTTACACATATTTATATCCTTCTTTAATAAAACATGGGAAATCATCTTACTTTATGCAGCTCTGTATGACGGAATTTTTGTTGACAGTCAGAAAATATAAATCAGGCTCAAAAACAAATAGCATCATTATCCACTTAACCACACACTTGTTACCCAAAATCTCCATGTAAGGAGTTTAGTTAGTTATGAAGTGATTTCTTGTTTTTTAACTCAGGTTTCAATCTATGTCTGAATTTTGTTTAAACAAGTGGCAGACATAGATTGAAACCTTAGTTTAAAAACAAGAAATCACTTCATATATAACTAAACTCTCTACATGGAGATTTGAAGTTATTCTGAAATTGTAGAACTTCTAAACCTTCTCAAAATTCAAAAGAGAAAAACTAATTTTGTTTATGCATTATGGAAGTAATAACTGCTTTACTCTGATTTATGTCCATATTTAATGAAACAATTATTAAACCTACTTTATGCAGCTCCTACATGGCAGTTATGATTTGTGCTTTTCTCAGGCATTTACTCTAACTGCATTGATAAGTTAATGTTTAATTATTCAGATTAGTTTTTTGAATCATTAAATAATTAAATATATAGTTTGTTTAATTGATTTATAAACAACACAAGATAGATTGATATAAGGGATTTATATAACTCGATAATTGCTGACTTGTTACACGTCACTTTTTATTTCCAAAACCAAGGTGTTACATAAAATTAAGTAATCCTTTTTTTTTT
>KZ806900.1:836084-848447 GCA_000696205.2 Oncopeltus fasciatus | reverse complement strand
TGCAATTTTTATCAAGTTAAATTAAACTTAAAAAAATAAATAAATAAAAACTGATTTTAGTCTGAATCTGATAAATATTCAGACAAGTCTATTATAGTCTGTGGAGACTTAGTGTTGGTGTCGTGTGTTTTTGATGTACTAGGGATGGCTAATCCTTGTGTGTCATTTTGGATAGTTATTATGGGTCTCTTTGTGTTGGATTGGTGTATTTTATGAACTGTATTTTTTGGTGTCTGGTGAATAATTCCTGTTTTTAACTTTTCATCTGTTTCAATTAACGTTTCTGGTTTGTATTTGTTTTTTAGTTTAGATTTTTTTTGTTTGTTTTCTACAAATATTTTCATGGGCAGTCCTTGTATAGGTTCATCAGTTTTTTTAATATTTGCTTTTTAATATATTGCCAAAATGTTTGTTTCGTTTACTTTTTGATAAAGTAACTTTTGTTTTTCCCCATGATTGTCTTTTTAATTGTAATTGTTTTTCTGTGTCTATTTTATTTGGGTCTGTTTTATTTAAATGTCCGTTAATAATTTTGAAAGGAAAGGTGGTAGTCCTGTAGTGGAATGTATTGCTTCACTATAGGCTAAAATTGTGTATGTAATTTTTGTTTCTATTAAGTCATTTTTTAATTTCTCCCCATTTTCTAAAAGTCTTATATGTTCGATCAAAGTTGAATGAAATCTTTCTATTGGTGAGTTAGAGTTTGGATTTTGTGAACATGTAAAGTGTTTGAGGATTTTATGTAAGTTTAGTAATTCTTTGACAAATGTGTTGTTAAATTCATTTCCATTGTCACATGTTATTTGTCGTGGGGTTCCATGGTGTGAAAAGAATACAAGTAGTTTATTATTAACAACTTCTATTCCTTGTGCAAATTTAAGTTTGTAAGCTTGAGCATATTTTGAACTATCTATGATTGTCAATAATTTGGTATTGTGGAATGTTATTGTGTCAATATGCTTAATTTGGAAAGGTTTTGTTGGGTTTGGAGTTATCTTGTTAGCCAGTTTTAGGGGTTTCCTTTCATATTTTGTTTTTAAGCAGATTTCACATTTGCTAATAAAATTTTGAATTGAATTTTTCATTCTGGGCCAATAATAAGTCTGTTTTACTTTTTTATAAATTTCATCAATTCCACAGTGATTAGTTTTTCATTTAGAAATCCATCACCATTTAGGGTGATTCGATATTATTTCTTTAATTTCTGAATCTTCTTCCTCATCAATTAATTTTTTGTTATATTTAATAAATTTAAGTTCTGAATGTTTAAAATATTTAGTGACTATTGTACAGAATTCTTCATAGAATTTATATACAAAGAAAAGGTGATAGGTTAATTTTGGGTCTATCTTTTCTTTTATAAAATGTATTATATCATTTATCATATTTGATCTTGATATTTGAGTAATCATTCTGTTTTTTATTCCAAACAAATTAATTACTTTTCTATTTGCAGGAATATGATTGGTTAAAGATAATATTTGATTTTTGCTAAAAGTTACTAGTTGATCTGAAATAGTAATATTTATTAAATTATTGTCTAATGTATTTGATTAAGTAGTTCCTAAGCCTGAATTTTCAATATCTGTTTGTACTATTGTAGATAAATGGTAAGGGGCTCTTTTAAAGAGAAAAGCTATTTGTGAGGGGCATGATCACAGATAACTGAATTTTTAGGTCCAAATAAGTAGGATCGGAACGTTTTCACTCTGAATAATATTGCTAAACTTTCCTTCCCTATTGTTGCCAAATTCGTCTCTGAATCGTTCAGAGTGCGGTTATCATTAGCTATATGGTGCTCTTCTCCATTTACTTTTTGGATTAGTATGGCGGAAATTGCAAAGTTACTAGCATATGCAGCTAATATGAATTGTTTTGAAAAGTCAGGGTGTATTAATACCAGTTCATTAACTAATAATGTTTAACAATTGCTAAAACATTCAGTATACTCTGCATTCTTGGGGTGTATTATACAATTTTTCTTCAGATATTTAGTAAGTGGTTTGGTTATTTTTCCAGTCTTTAATGAATTTCCTGTAATATCTGGGTAATCCTAAAAATGATTTTAATTTTTTTAAAGTTTTTGGTGTTGGATATTTTATTATAGCAGTTAATTAGGATCTGTCGAGTCTAATTCTGCCACTCGAAAGATGATGGGCGAAATAAGTGACTTCTTTTGTTAAGAATTCAGTTTTGTCTACTTGTATTTTTAACTTGGCTTCTCTCAGTCTTTGGAATACCTGTTTTAATTTCAGTATGTTTTCCTGAAGACTGATACTATAAATAATAATATTATCAAGGTATACGAGGACTCCTAAATTGGTTAAGCCTCTTAGTATATTATTCATAAGTCTTTGAAATGTTCCGGGGGAATTTTTAAGGCAAAGGAACTCATGTCTGTCATCCGTAGAAAATGCAGTTTTAGGGACACTATTCTTTTCTACTTCGACCTGACGAAAGCTGGAGTAGAGATTGACCGTTGAAAAATATTGGCAATGGCCAAGTTTGTCTAAAAGGTCAGATACATTTGGTAAAGGAGTGTTTCCTGTTCTGTGTTGTCATCAACCGTTTTCTCATTTAATTTGTAATAGTCTATCACTATACACTATTTCTGCTTTCCGGATTGATCCAACTTTTTTGGTACAATCCATAAGGGGCTGTTCCAAGGGGAAATATAATGTTGAATGGTACCTTTTTTCAACATATCTTCAATTTGGGTCTGAACTTTGTTTCTATATGGATATAGGGATATCTATAAGTTTTAGTGTAAATAGAAAATTCCTCTTTAGTGCTATTTTCATGTTTAATTTGATTTTTAAAAGTTAGAGGTTGATCATCCATCTGAAATATATCTGAATATATTTATATATCTGTTTTACCAATTTTGTAATTTGTTCTTTTTCCTCAGAATTCATATGTTCTCTCCTGAGTTTTGAGATGTCAAATTTTATTTTATNCTATATGGTTCTACTGCAATTGCTTTATCGAATTTTAAAGTGGAACCGGTTTCGTTAGAATTTAGAACTGTGACCAATGCTTTGCTATTTTTTACTTTTACCAGTGGTCCTGGAATTTCTAGGTTTCCTATTTATGAATATGGGAATATAGCATTACCATTCCTTAAATTTTGGACTGAAGCTTGTATGATTTGAATTGTGCGGGGTTATATTATAAATGTTTTGTCAGTTTGTTCATCAATATTGTTAGAATTCGGGCTTTTTGTTTTCTTTTTGCATATTTTATTTTTGTTTTCTATTGGATAAGATTTTTGATTTTTAGGTTCTTTTTCGTATGCAGTTATGTCATGAAATTTTAATTTAATTGAGTTGTGGGGGTCGTTCGTTGGTCACTGGTAAAATTTATGCATCCTTTAATGAATTTTAAATGATCTACTCCTAAAAGGATATCTAAGAAATTATAAGGATATTATGGAAATTAAATAGGTGTATTTTAAGTTCAGGGTCATTTATTTTGAATAAGTTCGAAAAATTTATAAATGTTCTATATTTCTCTTTTGATCTACCATGGGCAGTTATTATTTCAAAAGGGTCTGTAATAATTTTGTTTTTAAAATATTTATCAGCTATTTTGGGTTTAACAAAAGATCGAGAGCTACCAGAATTGATGAAAATTTTTAAATTTAAATTTGAATAAATTATATTAGGAAGGTGGTTTTCATCATTAACAAGATTCATTGAGTATATTAATTCAGATCGAGGCTTGTATCCTCTAAAAAATCATTTTTTTTCTAATTCTGTAATTTCAGGTTCTGTTTGTTCAGTATTTATATTATTTAAATTATCATTGTTAGTATTTTTGGGTCTTCTGTTAAAATGAAATCTCGGTCCACCGAGTTGTTGACATTGGAGTTGCTTTAGGTCCGTGTGGTGTCTTAATTACTTTGGGGACTTTGTAGTAATTGTTTCTCTGGGCTTCTGAAATGTGTGAAATAATTTTGTTGAGGTGTATAAAAGTTTTTTCTTGGGGTATATTGATTAGGTCTCATATGAGTTTCTAATTGATGAGAGTTTATCGTGTATAGTCTTTTTGGTGTTTTGCTTATAATTTAAATTTCTCTAGTTTTATATTAATGTTGGTGAGGGTTTATTATTATTATTATTGAACTGGTAATCATTAGTTAGCATTGACAGTGCCAGGTCAAGTGGGTCAGGATTTCTTGTTCTTAGTAGTGAGCCTACAGGTTCTCTTAATCCTTTTAGTAAGACTCAGAGGGCAATATTTCTACAGTACTTCATAAGAGGTTTTGTGAAATTAACTTTGTGATTAGACATGTATGGTAATTGAAAGTTGAGCACTTTTATTACTCGCTCATGAAAATGGAAATGGGACTCGTTGGGACCTTGTTTTAAGTCACAAATTTTTTATTGGAGGGTGTAAAAGTCCCTTTTGTCATTGTAAGAATTTAACAGGATAGTCTTTAATTGCATCCAGTTGGTTGGGAAGGGGTAGAAATTGATGCTTTAACTTTTTCTAATATGGAGTTCATGAGGTATTCTTTTTGAAAATTCTCAGGGTCGTCTACAGAGTTGTAAAATCTATTTACTAATTTTTCTGAAATAGTGATGAATCTATGTAGGGTTTTGGGTGTTCCGTCGAATTCTGGTCCATTCTTAATGTTTGGGGTGCCTGATTTAAGGGCATTTGTCTCTGTACCTTTTTGTTAAGTAGGTAGGTAGTATCGGGTTTAGGGGCGATCAACCCTTAGATTATTACGCCCCCTTTTTGTTAAGTATGGGTGGTCTGATAAGGAGATTTGCCATTGTTTATGTTTTTTAGTTAATAAAAATAAAATATAATATGATAAGAATTAAAATAAAAACTAATGTTTAAAATTCTTAGAAAATAAAATATGATACAAATTAAAAGTTGAAATAAAATAAAATGCTGAGCCAACTCTCTGAAGATCTCAGGGCAGCTGAAAAGCTTTTCTTCTGTCAGGTTCCTCAAAATGCAAGAATCCTATTTTCGACTGCGCCAGTTAAATATCTTTTCGGCTCCGTTGAGTTTTAAAAAGATATATTTTTATTTTAAATCCGAAATTATTAATACGATTCGTTATACTTGTTAACTGAAGTTATTACAGAAGAACAATTGCANTTTCCATTTAACAAATTATGAATAATATTTTAATTGTTAATTATAAAAATAAACATTAATTTCTTTTTAATTTAAAAATATTGCACGAGACTTACAGAAAGGCGAGTACTTCTAAACACGATGTTGTGAAGACTCCAGATGACATGCTCGATCCTTTGCCAACTCTCTGAAGATCTCAGTGCAGGTGAAGAATTTTTCTTTTGTCAGGTTCTTCAAAATTCAAGAATCCTAGTTTGGACTGTGCCAGTTATATATCTTTTCGATATATATTCTACTAACTACGCCAGTTATATATCTTTTTCATGTCGGTTAAGTTTTTAAAAATATATATTTTTATTTTACATCCGAATTTATAAATACGATTTGATATACTTGTTAACTAAAATTATTACAGAGGTACAATTGCAACGGATGGGCAAACTTAGGAGAAGTGACTGGATGAGAGAAGTTACCAGAACAACTTATACCATAGAAATGCACTAGATGTTACTAGGGCAACTTACACAAAAATAATGCAATAATGAGATGGTTTTCTGGTTGGAGCTGGGCTCAGAAAGGAATGGGGAATTCTGTGAATGCTTGGAACAATATTTAACATCTAAGCACATTTTACATAGTAGTCATGTGAGTCTGCTCAACTGCAGAGGTTATCAGCGCCCTACTCTTAGTATTTATGATACATGACTTATATATATTTACATACTTGTCTGTATATGACAAACAAATAATTTCTATATATGAAATTTCATCCATAATAATAAATAAATAAATAAGCCAAACTCTTTTTTTTCTCTTATGATTATGAGTTTAATATTATAGTAAAAAAAGCTTATGGTGGGGGATTGTTTAAGAAATTAACTTTGAGAATTGGCCCTCTAACATTTTAAATGTAGATACCAATTTTGATATTAGGTATTTCTAGATATTTTTTCTTGCAAACTTAAATAAATCAATATTTAGCTGAAACTGGATGAGGTAAATGGGGAGGGGGGGGGGGTTTAGAGTCTGACCATAATTTATAGTCTTAATATCTTCATCATAATTAGTGTTATGGAAAAGTTTATCCTTAATAGGATAAACTAAATAGGAGCAAAATTTAATTTAGTGACATTTATTATCTATAAAATTTTTATAGGAACTGTAATTCAGGTAGATTCCAGTTACAAAGGTGGAGTGCTTCACTCCTCCTTCCCAAACTTATAAGACCCAGCATTAATGATTTCACTTTTAACAGTCCTTTCTATCTTTAGCTCATAAGATCAAATAAGTAATTTATTCTTATTTTGAGAGTTGTGTCATTGGTCACCTTCTCTCTCCTCATGTGATTGTCATTAAATGTCATTTTTACTACTCATTGTAATCAAATTACAAAATTATTTTATTTTTAACAGAATGTAATAAGTAAATAAAGGTTTAAAAAAAAAAGAATTATTATTTATGTCCATCTTTAATGAAACATAGGCAATTGGTTAGTTTACACAGCTCCTGTTTAAAAACAGCTCCTTTTTCCACTTAAAACTATGACGCCCAAAGAGACATTAGATTTATTTAAGAAAATTGTCTACATAACTCAGAAAAGTGGTAAGATGGGAAGGACAGGTTACAAACTCCTATAATAGTTAAAACTTATGTAAGTGGCAGTTGTCAATAAATCCCTCTCTCCTTCCATTTTTAGGTATATATCCTGTGATTTGACCAGTTTATAAACAAACCCATTTTTGGTAATAACTAGTTGAAAACAAGCATAAGATAGTATTCATTTACTATTTAGGGTTTAGAGCAAAATGGATGTCCTCGTGAATATATATATTCCTATTTCCCTTATTTGTATTTTTTCTTGGAGAATAACCAATTCTATTAAAATAAGATAATTTTTTCAAGGGACACTGTGATTCAAAATAAGTCAATTTAATTTCTACAAGAATTAAGTAGGGAAAAGGGACTCACCTAATTTTAAATTTAATTGAAAAAATCATATTTAAATATGCTTTAAAAAATTGAAGGACCTAAAACAATGCAAAGTAACCTGTAATATTGTTTATTGCTTTATTAAAGTAGGAAACTTTAAATAAAAATAAACTCCCTTTCTTCTTCTATAATTACAGTTTCAATAATATATATAAAATCATATACACACACACACAAATATGAAGCCCTACAATTAAAGTTAATAATCCCTAGAGAATTGCTTCTGTTGGAAACATCAAGACCTCCAAATCATTGCCAATCCTCTCCAAGCATTGACCAGTTAACTTTGAAATTGAGCACCAAACAACAGACCCAGCACTTAGTAAACACATTCACTGTGCTTCTCACAGAACTTCCCTTTGAGGTAGGGTATGGTTTTTTCATAAATAACCTTATTTTCCAGATGTGCTCACTCTACCAGTCAGCCTCTTTTTTCTCATAGCGAATGTAGGGTCCAGGATGGACAGGGCAACCCTGCTCCCTACATGGACCCTGATGTCCACATTCCATGATGCATGGTCTGTGTCAATAAAATAGACCTCATAGCAGTTGCCACAACTATGTGGCTACCACATTCTTTGAGGAGATTGATCATGATGTGCATAACTCTGATATTGCTTGGGAATGAGTAGCATATTGGCAGGATAATTTTCCAACACATGGGTTCTCTTTCTCACCTCTATGGCATCTGTAGCAAAGGGATCTCACCTCACTAGCTATTTGTCAGTTCAATCTAAAGGGGGGAGGAGGATATTTCATGTTGAATTTGACCATTGTGAACTCCAAGCCTGAGAGAAGTTTTTTGGACATCCATTTTTCTACCTTTGGAATGTCCCTAAAAAGCTGAATTCTTATCCCCTACCACTCAATGTGGCTCCAGTTGTTTTCTCACGTCTATAATGCTTCTCACTTCCATAGGTTTACATTTCTTACAAAAATCCCTAACTCAGAGCACATTGGGAAACTTTCCTTTCAGGCAAAATACCTCTTGAAATGTGGAGTCAGTGAGCAATCAGAGTCAGGCAAAGGGGTCCCTTCCACTCACATCGGTTCAACTTTAGACCTGGGTACCTTTATGGACCATTCATCACAGCAGTAGATGAACTTACCAACAGACAAATATTTCATATTCTTATTATGGTGTCAATTCCCTTCAGTGACAAAGGCCTTGGTTTAATCAGAGGAGAGTTCTGAAGAGGTTAGTTGTGGTCGGGAAAATATACTGGTCTAATATATTTAATTTTTGTTCAGGCCTTTAAGATTTGTAAGAGTCTACTTTGAGAGATTCTGAGTGAGCCTCTCTATAGTGTCCTCGTTAATTTCATATTCATCTGTATTGGCTCCTCCTAGCTATATGCCTCGATCCTGCCATTTCCTGCAAGCATGAATGTCTTTTCAATCACCCAATTACTTCCAACAATATAAGAGCTCTTGCCCAGGTTACATAAAGGTTAGCCTCCAGCAAGAGTTCACGGACTATATCAACAGCTACCTCAGCCACCTAACTAGTTGACCCTGTTATGTATTGATCATCAGAATATCCTGTTCATCATATATCCTGCACTCCAATAGATCCACCATCCCAGGGCCTTAGAGCTCATGATATAGGTAAGAATCGAGAGGTTAAAGAGAGTGAGTGAAATGACTTCTTGTGGCACTTCCCCTCTTAACCTTAACTGATGCAATTGTTAGTGGCCCTATACCCCAATTTAATGCCACGATTTACAATTGAATGAAGAGTCTCTTTTGCTTAGGTCATTTCCATTTAACAAATTATGTCATTAATTTGAACAGCAAATATGGGTTCTTGAGTTGTTATTCTATTAATATTATAATGTTATAAAATAATATTAGAAGTTGGTATTCAGATTTTATATATAAATACACAAACAAGTTAATAAGATTATTTATTGTTTTCTTCCCTCTGCTAATGACGTCAAAACTTTGAACTGCTTCTTTAGCAGCAGCACCGTGAACCCTTTTCCCACAAACCTGCATTTAATTTAACTAGTAGAAAAAAGGAAGTTTGAAATCCACAATTTGAATATATATCTTGAATTTGTTCCCTTTAAGTGACTTTTTCAATTTGCAAACTATCTATTGACTTTTTTTCTCAGTTATTTATCTTCTTACTTTTATTCTTATTCTAAAATAAATGGAAATAATACTGAGAGCTTACAAATTTGTCAAATAATCTCTTAACCAAACTAGCTCCATACTGACTATAGATACTGGTTAATATCATGTAAGGCTCCAATAAGGCCCTATTTTCTTATTTAAATGCAATTCTATTTGAAAATAGTGTCCTTGTCAACATGTAAATTGCTTTGAAACCTATGTAAACTTTTTCATAAGTGCAATCTTCTAAATCTTTAGGCATAAAAAAACCATGACTGAAACTCGAGGATTAATTCCAATGCATATTTGCATATTCTAACAACAAATATTCACATTAATACATGACTCAGTAGCAAAAAACCACACTTGGTAACTAGGAACAAGATTATCTTAACATTAAAAATCCTGCTTCTCTCTTAATAGCATCTCTGATTGTGTATCTCATCAGATAAACCTCTTTACTAATAAACCGAATTTACTAGAGCATAGATTTATTTATTTAATAGTCAATTTAATGTTAAGAGGAAAGTTGTGATTTAAATAGTAATTATTTATGTTTGAAATTTAAAAAATTTCAAAATCAAGTGTCAGGCTTCAGGTTAGCCTGCTCATAATGATTCCATTTTTATGGATTCACAGAAAATATATTGTGTTAATTATTTCAATGGTGCATGTCAAAAAATTTTATCATTAAATTAACAGCTACATTTAATAGTGCATTCTTTTGGTTTTAATGTTTTGGCAAACCTTCTCTACCTGATAGCCCCATATTGGTAGATAAAAGCTCATTGTTGAGTTTTGTTCCAATAAACTAAATGTTTCAGTTTCTATAGCATAAATGCTATTAATTAATCTGCAGATTTTGCATCAGACATACAGACTCACATTTGTACAGTGTACTGACACTCGGACTTGTGTGTGCATAGGGAATATATTTTAGTATCTAGTCAGTAGTATTGGAAAATACAAAAAATAAAAATTTGTCATTAGAACAACCTCAATATGTATATTCCTTTGGAATTCACTAAAAATAAATTATATCCCTATATACACAATTTGCTACATATATTAAGTATGCATTATATTTGTCAATATGAATATTTTTCCTAAGCTTCTTTCAGTCTCACAAGCCAGTACTCAGTTAACTAACTAACTACCAGTAAACTATGGTTGACTTATTCTTTCTTCACTATGGGCCTCTTGTTTTTAGACCTTCACAGTAAACAAAAAGTTCTAACTCCTGATGCATTATTCTTATTTGAACAATAATAAGTTGCTATGGCAACTTTAATTACCAAACAATTCTAAATGACCGATATTACTGTTGGATACCAAAACAGAGGCAGAAAAGAGATGCTCTTTCCTTGCATAAGTATATTTAATAATGTTCTCACAACTCAACAATTAAAAAAAGTTATTGGTCAAGACCTTTTAACCAGAATCAAATTTAATATACTTGAATATTGAAGATTCCAGAACTTTAGCTGACACCACACTAGTTACTACGAAGGAGCAAACCATGCTGTTTTAAAAGGTAAGTGAACTAAAATTCATCTCCATTAAAACAACAGTATCAGCCAATTAAAAATTTTCACTAGCAGGCTCTGTGGTCATTTAGTACAGAATTAGACTGGTTATCTAAATTCACAGATTATCATTACCAGTTAATAGGACATGAAATTTAGGCTTTTCCATCACTGAATGTTTTTCATAAAAAACATAATTATCAGTAGCATACTAATTATGGTCCACATTCGCACACTAATGGTGTTTAGTGTAAAAAACGTGGTATTGAAAAATCAAAGCAAAAACAGGAAAGAACAGAAGTTCATAAAATTAAAACATGGCTAATTTGTGTAGTGGGAGGACTTGGTGTAATCTGACTTTACAGCTCAAGCTAATTAGGTGGACATAAAACCTGAGTCCTACCAGTAAACATAATCTTTACATCTAGTCTCAAGTTCTCTTTATGTCCTCTTACATATGAAGTTGGAAATGACCCACATTAGGCTTGTTAGCACTCAACTAATTAACGAGTCTAAAGGTCTTTCCTAATTACAAATTAGTAATGCAGCATGGTAAACTATTAATTATATAGGGAATTAGTACCCCCCCCCCCAAAAAAAAAAAAAAAAAAAAAAAAAACAGATTTAACTTACACGTAAAAAAAACTTCACACAATATTATGTGTAATTTGTAATAATTTTACCTTGAATGCATGGAAACCTATTGAAAAGAAAAGAATACACAATACACATTTTGAGGGGTAATGGCAACACCTGACTAGCTAATCCTAATCCTAACAGCTATAAGAAATAAACAATGAAACTAGTAACATGGATACTGGCAACTTTTTATATATCTAAATTAGAGGTAATTTAGATCCTATTATTAAATAAATATTTGATAAAAAAATTAGACAACTGAATTTGATAAAATCCACAGAAAGCAATTTCCCTTTATCCAAATCTGTCCTAAAAAGTCACGATTATTTCTCTCCATATCATGTCAGAATTCACTGATGCATTACTATTTAGCATTATTCCCATATTAAGTCCCATTTAGACTCTCATATATTCCTTACATAAAATTAGTCTTTAAATTACATAAATATATAAAAAAATAAATGCAATAGAACTACTTTTCTACACAACTTAAAAATATATTTAAATAAGTTGTAAAATTTATCAGCTTAAAATAATAGTAATAGTTAAGGAACGTATAATTATTTGTTCTCGTTATTTTATAGACTGGAAAATAAATTAATTTTATAAAATATAAGTCCAATATATTCAAGCTTTTAAAAATTCAGCAGGAAAATTTTTACTGGATAAATATTAATGAAATTAATAAGTATTTTTTAAACAGGTTTGTTGGAAATATATGATTTCTGGTAAGATTTAACAAAAAGATTTCAACAGTTATTATAAAATCAAAGCTAGCAGTAAAGAAGCAGATCTTCAGCTGTTCTGTTTTTTTTATTTGTTTTTTTTTATTTAATAACTCAAATAAAACAATAAGAACCTAAAATCCATCACAGACCTACTTAACACTAGATGTTATGTTAGGGAGAAAGAAGGCATGTCAAATGTTTTTCTAATTACAGTCAGTATTAAAAAAAAAAAAAAAAAAAAAAAAAAAAAAAAAAAAAAAAAAAAA
>KZ806900.1:811726-826931 GCA_000696205.2 Oncopeltus fasciatus | reverse complement strand
AAAACTTATTACTGAAATACATATATATACACATATAAAGAAAGCACTTCACAGTAGTTATTTTTTATTTTTAATGTGTAGTAAGTGAATTGTCTAGTCTGAATCGTCATTGTTTTATTACACTTAATAAAATATTTTTGTTGCCTGGTAATACTTCTTGTGAATTTATTTGAACATCCTCCTTATTCTCATTTAAGCATTAATCTCATTTTTATGTTTATTCACTTTAATATTTCAGGTGTATTATACCTTGTTTTAAAGTTTTATCTGTAAAATAACCTGCTAATAATTTAAAATTTTACAGTGGTGTTTAAGATTTTATCCTCTTGTAAATAATCTTAACTCGCACATGATTTATGAATTTGTATCTGGTTTAATACTTTTGAGTAGAGTCGTGAAAGAAAAATGTAACTGCATGTGTAGAACAATAAATGTAAAGGAATTTCTTCTTTTCAATTTCTAATGATCAAAATTAAATTTAGCAATGGATCATTTATTAAAGAATTTCAATTGTTGGAAAATATTCTATTTGATGCCATAAAATTACAATTAAAGCAGTCGGTATGCTAACTTTCTCTATTAGCCTATAAAGTCATACTTGAAATTTTTTGATGTGTGTATTAAAATTGAAAATCAATCAGTAGGCTTAAGTCCCATTACTGCTGGTTAAAATTCATTGAAACTTTAATTAACACTTATTTAAAATGAATAAATAAATACTTTAACAGCTTTAATAGGACAATATCTTCCTATTAAGGTTGAATTTTTATCTGTTAAAAAATAACAGGCTTGCTAATTATTCACTTGTACATGGAAAAAAATTTTAAAAAATTATTTCGATAGGTCGATTCAGATTCGCAGTCGATATATGTAACTGTATTATATATAGCTATTTATCATGAAGATGCAGTTATTTAAAGATTGTAATCCTCTGGATTTATTAGTATTTAATTAAGTACCTTGCAGGGATAAATATAACATACATTTAAAATTTCATGAAAATCAATTCAGTTTCGCTTTACAATTTTTATAGCTTTACTGCTATAGGACAGCTGTGAGTCAAATGAAGTAGACGCTTGGCAATTGAAATTGCTTTGGCACTCTCCCTCTCCAACTCAAACCTTCTTTACAAGAGATAACCATTGCAGATGGAACAAAAATGTAAAGTGCAATGAGTTTGTAATACTGGCACAAACTTAAGGTTGATAGTTCTGGTTTGGCTGTTAGAGCCATTTTAAACATTTAAGCCTTAATTAGGGCTGATGGATCATGCTCATAAAAAATTTGGTGTGGATCTTCAAGATGGATATAATCCAAATTTCAAAGTTATCATATTTGGTTTAGCCTTTCAAGAGAAATTTTGCTGCAATAAAATATTAAAAAAAAAAATTTCCATTCAATTTTTGGATTCTCTGTNCAAGATGAAACGAACTTCAATTTTATTTAATACTTTGAAGTTACAAAATTTGTATATATTATTCTTACGCTGTGGAATCATCTTATAAATTGACCTTGTGGGGAAGTCCTCTAGTTCCCATGGAATGACATTAATTTAATTCATTTTTCCTGCATCACACATATTGTAAGTATAATGTATGTTTTATATTAAACTATGAGGTTTTAATAATTGCTTTCATGTGCAATTTTATTTTACTCAGTATTTTATTATTACAATTATTTATTCGGTTTTATCATTTTATATTTATTATTTTTTCTCTAAGAATGTCAATCACCTCAGGTTCAAGCGCTCATTACAGTTATTTTATATCGATTGTCAATATAGAATTATTTATTTTATCTTATTGTTTTATATAGGTGTCGGTTTTTTGTTTGTTTTTTTTTTCCCTCGAGAAAGTTTATTATGAGTATTTTAAAGAAAATATTGTAATTATTTATAGTTAGTATTACATAACTAGAAAAAAGTATAACTTTTGGTTAATATTGGTGGATTCCATTCCATAAATTTGTTAACGTTCTTTTATTGTTAACTTCGCTTTTTAATAATTTCTTTATAATCACGTCTCATTTTATTGCTCCAATGGTTGTGTCTATGCATCGTTTGTATATTGCCCCATTTCTTTGGCTATACATCTTATAATATATTTTACCTGAATAAATTGTGAAGAAAATTATTAAAATATATGAGGTGCTTAATGCTCTCATAAGATTTTTTTTTTAAGGTCTGAATGTTTTGAAAGTTATAGTGTTAGTTAATTGGTCTTTTTTTCACCATTACCCACTTTTTTTTTCTTCAATAAAACTAAATCCAGTACAACCTCATTTGTCCAATAATACCTGATCTGAAAGTTATCCAGTTAAATCTGAAACTATTGGTAGCATAATAAAATACTATGCTTTATTGTCAAAATGCTGTTTATTAGTTAATAGAACAAAAACTATCTTTAGGAATTTATAATTTGCTTTTCATAACAGCTTGAGGCATCAATACTCTTAACAGTGAATAGTTTTGTTTAATGGTCAGTAATAAAGTTAGTCTACTGAATCTAAATTTCTATGTTATGTTATAGTATACATGCTGGATATTACGTATTTCTTTATGTTTGGTTACATACAAATAATTTATAAAAATATTCAGGATTGGTCGGCTAATCTTATATTTTTAGGTCTGGATCAACAAGGTTGTATTGAATATAGATTTATAAGAAGAAAAAAAAAATGCAAATAAAAATATCCGTATTTTATAAAGTACAGTTTTAAGGGTAACTTGCTGAATATATCATATCCCCTGTTTTACTCCTCTCTTTTATATCAGAACTAGAGCTCTCACTTTCTCTATTGATTATTCAATTTGTTAATCTTCTCTTTAAAAAATAAATGAATAAATTTTTAAAAAATATAGGATTTTGATGCTCTTTTCTGTTCCATTTTTATGTTAATTAGCTAAGTGGTTTGACCAATCCTTATTTGTCGCTTAAATGTTTTTTTTTTTTTTTTTTTTTTTTTTAAGGATATATTGTGTCAAAAATTTTAACCACCATTTTTATCGACATGAATGTATATTACTGAAACATGATATTATTTAACCGCTTAAAATGTTTGGCTTGTGTACAAATAACTTGTTTTAACTGTTGGAACTTTTTATGGTAATTGTATTGGTTGACAATAATTTACTTTGGGCATTGTTGTATTAATGAGTGATTCATCAGGGTTTGTCATGGAGTTTTAAATAGAAATGAGTGGAAAGAAATTATAAACTACAAATGCTATTATTTTTTTACTCCATGAGAAGTAAACATTTGTGATTTACTCATTTATTTTTATTTAAATCTCTTGACCTATCCTGTTAACTCTTTAGCAATTGAACATTGTTAAAGCTGCATGTTAGATTCGGTGCAGGGGAATTAGGTGATGGTCACTGTTATAGTGTTTTATATTAATATTTAAATACTCAGTGAAGTTGTAGTTATTCAGCCTTTAGATTTCTTGGATTAATTTCAAGTATTGTAAAGGACTTAATAGATAAAGTACTATATGTTTATTAAAAAAAATACAATTGCATTTTTACCTACCTAAACTTGAATGCATATTTTAATTTTGGGAGACAACTCTGATCCTGTTAAAAAATTATGAAATATGTTAATTATACTATTCATATATTATGAATCGTTAAAGGGAATGGCGTATTCAAAATAAATAAAATATGGTATACTTTTCTAGGGATAAATTGCTCTTTTGCAGGAACACCATTTATAAATTTCCTTAAAAATAAATTATTCTAGGTTGATGAATCTGAATAGATACTAAAAAATTGGTACTTATAAACATTAATTATCGTTATATCTGAAGTTGCTAGTTATAATTAATAATTATAATGCATTTTATTTTCTCATTAAAAATAATTTTTTAGTCTTTTTATTAGTAATAATATCTTTTAGTTTAAAATATTTCCAATAAATAAATAGACAGTAATAGATCATGGGTATGACTAATACTTATGGGAATTGGTCAGGGACTTATAAGGGTCCTATAAATTACGAATTTTGAGTATTTAAAAAAATTCAATTATTTGACTTCAACAGATTCAGAAGGAACAGTTATAACAACTTGGCCCAGGGCAAAGTAAAGGCTCACTTAAGCTATGGAGTTGCCAATTTTCTTTAAGCTTATGACGATCACTATTAACCTGATACTAGTGGCTTAGGTGTTAAAACTGAAATATATTAATTTAACGAGATAATTTTCATTTGAATTGCACAGGCTAATTGTATCTCTGACCCACCATATATTCTTCATTTAGATTAATTTAAAGGCAAATAAAACATTCCCTCTAATTTTTATTCTTATTCATAAATGAAACTTTAAATTTTTATTTTAGTTTTTCTTTTTTGAACTTGATCAGAAAAGTTTCCCTAATTATTTGTAACTTATTAAATATGTAAAAGAATATCTGATTTTTAAGATATTGAGCTTTTTTTAAAGCAATTTTTGAGATATTTTAAATACAAACTTTTGGTAGTGAAATAGGACATATTTTGGTTAGTATCCTAATCAAGCATTTATTAATGTGTGTNATGTATATAGATATATATATATGTGTGTGTGTGTGTGTAAACCTATATACACACAGGCAATATATCCCCTAGGGTGAGATAGATGTTAAGGATGTATTTATTCTCGAAATATGGCACACTAGAGAAGGCGTGTAGTCAGACACCATTCAATGAAGAATGGTACCCAATTAGGGCTGGGTGTTTACTAGGAGCACACCAGGAATCCTCTGGGCCATTACAAACTGGAGCACAGAAAGAAACACACTGTGTGCTGTGAGCCTTGGACCTTTGGCTCAGGAGTCTAGTACCTTATTCATTAGGCCACCGATATGCATATGTGTGTGTATATATATACAAATTTTGAATGGGCCATATATTTAGTTTCTATTGAACAAGAATGGAAAACAAAAGTCTTGATTTATTTTAGATAAATCCCACATACAAACAGTATGGATCAGGATTCTTAGTTTATTGTTTACACTGAAGTGGAAGATAAAAAAATAAAACCTGATTACTATTAATTTTTTTGCGAAAATATGAATGTCTACTTACTCCAGGATATTTTCTGTTACAAAGAATGTGTTATTTATAGTTACAGCTTTGAGTATTTCAGGTAAATGCACTTTGGCTGTGTTCATACATATACTAGTAATAAAGTAAATACCAATGAGAACAGTGAAATTAATAGAAATTAGAACTCTTATGCATTCTTAGGCAGTTGGTTAATCGATCAATGGAACTGATGTTAGCTAGTGCTAAAATTTTCACCTGAAAGATAGGAGTGATAATTTTTAAAATTTTATTTCTTAATTGGTTGCTTTGAGTTTCCTTCTGTAAATACCCTACTTCATGGCATATATATATATATATATCTGTGTATGGGATAATAAAAATCCTCTGGGCATTTAATGTGTGTGCTACCAAAGTTATGCCATCACATCTTTTGTACTTTATTAAATATCAGACTTGAATTATTTTCATGAATTCATTAATTTTCTTAACTAAAATTCAGCAGTCTTATTTGGTTATTTCTTGCTTTTGATCTTCTACTTCTTTTTTTACTTAGCATGGTTGTAGCCTGCTGCTTAGATATGAGAAATAATATTTTTATTGTAGGCTCATTGAATCATATAGTTTACAGTAATCATTTATAGTTATAGTAGATCATAGCTATCTTGTATATCAAAACTGATAATTTACCTAGAGTCATTTTCCTTCTTTTTGAGATCAGAAAAAGGATTTAAAACTTCAATTGAAATTGTCGACTATTGAAGCATCTTATTATTTATTGTCTCAAACTGAATATATGGTTAATCCATTGAATTTTTCAATCTAATTTCACACGGTTGTAATACTAGTAAAATATTCATTTTCTGCTATTATAAAGGGGTTGTAATATGCTTGACAAAATATTAGTTGTAAAAGCATATTAAACAAAAAAATGAATGCCAGCAATATTAAATAATTAACTGAATTAACGAAATTCAAAGGGGACTTACTGGCAAATTTTTGCTTCNAGCTTTTAATTACCATCTCATGCCTAAAATATAAATAATAATTTCTTGAAAATGTTTAGAACATGAAAACTCAAAACTTATTACTGAATTTTAAAAAAAGTTTCATACTTTTAAAATGTTATGTTTACCTAATGGTAATAATATGTAATTCCAAATGTTTAAAACTTCATCATTACTCATAATTTTTTTCCACTTTAAATATTGTGTTATATCAATAATGTTCTAATTACTGCCAGTAAAAGCAAATATATACTGACCATTAATACAAGCATGAACCAGTTAGTTGTCTTGTCACATTTCCCATTAGAATTATTACTTCAGCCAAGTTTTAATTGCATCTTGCAGAGAACCAGTTGCCTTACTTCTGCAATCAAACTGATTTGCCTTTTTGTCTCATTTAACCTTACAGGAGTTCTAGTATATATTAGTTTATCTAAATGAACCTACAGAAAATTACCTTCACACATCCATCTAATCTATTACTTAACCTCCCACGGTTGTCCAATGATAAAAGTATTCTAGTTGTTGGCATTCTTCTCATACTTGGCTGCTGCCACTGCTTTTTCTATTGCCAATACTGATCAAAATATATCTGTGGCAGTGGGTTTAAATTTAACATTGCTCCTTGAATTTTTTTTTTTTGTACTCAATCATACAATGTTCAGAGATGTGAATTATCACAGGCATAATCTCATTTATTCCAATGAAGTTCTTCTAAATTATTGCAAGTCTGCTAGTAATGATATATGAGACCTGTCAATAAACCCTTGTGAATTGTTTCACCAATCACAGATCAAATCTAAAAACTAAACCATTGTGGATATGTATATATATGTAATGTAATTGCATTTATACATAAAAATAATAATTTGTATTAATACAAATAAAAGTATGTGTGATTAATAGTAAATTATGGATGTGTAAGATCTATGAGTATTATAAAAGTGTGTTGAATTTGCTTCTTAAATGTCCTGTTTTTTTATTGCCAGTTTATACCCCAAATACTGAAGATTTTAAAATCTTGTTTAATTGTACTTAAATTATTGTTGTCGAGCATTTAAAAGTATTCCAAAAGAACCTTTTGTGCTGTAATCAGTAAGTCATTCTGCCTTTTTTAAGACTTAGAATTATTAATAATTGAATGATCTCTTCTCCTCCTCTTCTTAGATATATCAATCAGCTTTATTATAACTGTGACTAACTAACAATAAGATATATAACTAACAGTAAAACCTTTATAAGTAATTCATTTTTTTTTAAATCTTCAGAAATAACAGGTAAAAATTATCACAAGTGAATGCTGGCATCCTCTTTATGGTGCATATAGGCACTCGTGATTCACATTTGAAAGTGAAATGTATTTACCAGATCAAAAATCTACTTTGATTTAAACTTTATGAGAAATAAGAGATTAAATAAGAAAAAAAAAATTAATAATCATTTTAAGGATTTAAGCACTTAGGTTTATGTTTATGCTTGGAAAGTTTCTTTTTGCCAAAGGTCTTCTAATTTATATATATTGATGAATTGTTTCATATATATATAGTTTGCTCTTGTCCATATGAACAATGCAAAGAGAAGCCTATTTTGATTTGCTATTTTGCTTTCATTTTATGCATGATGCCAAGTCAAATGTTCATATTCTATACTATATCTCAGCTGTTCCTTATGCTTTTGCCAAAGTAGAATTTGCTCATTTTTTTTATGGACTATAGATAGTGGATTAGCAAATTGAAATATAATTTTCTTTGCTCCAAAACTCACTCACAAATCACTCACTGGGTCTTTTTCCACTTGATTAATTTATGTGGGATTCATATATTCTCTGTTATCATTTATTTTATGAAAACTCATCTTAAAACACTAGTAGGCTTATTTGAGCCATTCCAGTTCATCATGTAGTATAAAAAAATCTAATACTTTATTTATCTTCAGATAATTAGCCAAATAAAATGAATAGTTTTAACTATTAATGAGAAATTATAAACAACCTTTCAGTCACTTATAGAAATTTAATTTTCCCATTAAATAACTATAAATATGCAAGTAACTATGATCTTTAAGGTTGTATTATGGGACATTTTATGTTATGTAAAAATTTCTATTTAAGGTATTTTAATATGGTAGATTGATAGACTTATATTTGCCATGAATAGTTTCTAATCTTTGTTATATTTAACCAATTTTCCTAAATGATTTGGGCTATTACAAGATGTTACTCATCACAATATGAAATGGAGATGGCTCAAGTGGGCTGAAATTTTGATCATAAAATAAATAAGAAATGTAGAAAGTATATTTGATCCTTTTTAAATCAATAAAAAAAATCAACAGATTTTATCTAATTTTTGTTATGTTTAACATTCAGAATTCATTTCAAGCTGGTTTGCTTGTCATTTTGTCTTTAGAAAGACAATTTATTTTCCTAAGATTTATGTTTTTAACCTCATTTCTTTTATCATAATTATGATCGTAATAATCTATAAAATAAAGTATATTTTTTATGGATTTACTTGATTTTTATTAGCATTGTATGTATATATATTTACATACACATTATGAGAAAACATAACATAATAATTGATAAACATAATCCATAGCTTCTTCTCTATTAATTTTTTTTCTACAATGTCATTCAATACAGGTTAACATGTTATCATTTAATAATAGATTCATTATTATTTTCTTCTTTCTGAATGAATTCCTTTTGTTTAAATCTCTTTTATCCGAATAATCTAGGTTTTGGTTATCAGTTAACCAATTTTTTTTTTCTTTTCCTAATATTTGTAAAACATTTCGTTATCGTAAATCTTGAACACAATTTTCCTCTAAGAAAATATCTCTTTTCTAACTTCAGGATTGCTTATTTGAGTGTTCTATAGACTGCCTATTTTTTAGGCAAATTATTCCTATTTGAGGAATTTATTCTGTATAATAGATTACTTCAGTTTTATATTTTCCATCATTAATTTTTAATTATTTTTCATTTAATTTTTATTATACTAATCATTTTTGTCTATTTCACACAAAATTATAAATCTTGTGTGGGACTAATCAAATTAACTATAGTGATTAATGTGAGTAAATTGGATTATTTGAAACAGCTACACTTAATTTATTAATTTTTACAATTGAATAAGTTCATACTTTCTTTAATTTTGAAATATTTAGCTATAATTTTCCTGGGTAACATAAATAAAGACAGAATACTTGTCTTAACTGAACTTAATGATGATGAAAATTTAATGTTGAGTTTATGAGTTCCTCAATGTTTTATGATCTTAAAAATTTTGGACATTTTTATAATTTATGTCAGTGTGATAATAGTAGTTCTGGTATTGAAAAGACCTCAAACCACTAATGTTTAATTTTTTAAGAATCAACCAAAAACAGTTCAGGACAAATTGATCACTTTGAGTAAGATGAGGAATAGGGATTTAGAATATACCATGTATACAAAAGCACTCAGAAAAGAATAGTGATATTTCAGAGCCCTTGATCATACTAGGTTGGGAAAAAATCAGAACCACTAACTGACAATCTTCTTAGTTATTCCAAGTCCTTTTTGGGAGGGAGTTATCTTTTAAAACTACTCTCTTCCCCTTCCCAGTGTGACTATCACTCACCTCAAAGTTTTCCAAATTAAATTATGTGGAGGTTCTGTCTTGGGTTTGCTTATAAGAGATTTTTGTAGAGTAATTTGTATAAATTTTATTTTTATATATCTTAAAATTAATTATATCAATTAATAATGGTTCTTTCTGTTATCTTATTAAATTCATTTTATGAACATTTTAAAAAATTATTCAGGCTCTTTTGAAGATTAGATCCAAACAAGATTTTGTTGCTGTCTCTTCTTAGACATTGATTCTATTCATCATTATTGATGAATGAAGAGTTCTGAAAGTTTGACATTGGTTGCATAACTTCAATAATAATTTTTATAATCATGAGTTCTGAAAGTTTGACATAGGTGGGGTAGCATTAATGATGATTTTTTTAATTCAATATATTTACTTTTGACATAATCCCTCAAAAGAATATTATTTTTTTCACTGCCCTTGCATTGTAGATGTTTACCCATTCATACATACTCTGATTGAAATCGTGATTCAACGTAACAAAAAAAAAAACAAAAAAAACTATTTAATCAAGTGTACAATACTAAAAACCTACTTATATTTCTCACAGTTGTTATTAATCTATTTATATATTTATCACTGTTCTGTAAATCCTACTCTGCCAACTATGGGCTATTGTATTTTTATTGTTTACTCAATTTAAATCATAATTATTAATCAGGAAAGGACATTGTTCTGATGAAATTTTATTATAAAATGCATTGTATTGCACAGTTCTGAGACTGAGTATTACATGTTAATATTTCTAACACAAGTTAATATTTTTGCCATTGGTGAACTTAGTCAAATTTAAAACACAGCTAGATATCCTCTCTGATGACATGCGCCAATTCTTCACCAAATGCAAGTAGTGCTCTAATTTTTCTCGAGACTGAATGACAATTGTTGAAGGATTAATGAGCAGTTCTTTGGGATACCTCGAGTTTTATTTGCATTTGCTGTAAAATTTGATGGATTTAATCAGTGGACCTGTAACTTATGTTTAATTTGACAAAATTTTCTAGCAAAGAGAAGTGTAATATTATACTGAGCCTTTTACAGATCATTGAATTACAGGTTATTAAATTTGTGATTAAAGTAGGAAATTAACAANAGTTTTATTGGAGTGAATTTTGACAATATAGTTGGATATATGGGTAAAAGCCAATTCTTTAATATAGTTTTATACTGGCAGTCTCCCTATCTATGAATAAATGAATATTTTATAAGTTCAATTAAATCGTGAGATCTGGTGACAATTCTAAGTAAATCTATGGTGTACGTGTACTATCACTGCACATAAACTTTAACAAAAATATTATATTACTTAATGGAGCTACAAAACATGAAAATTCGTCTCAATGTTTTGGGGAAGATAATGAAAGAACTTTCCAGTATAGCTATCATGCATCTTATGTGTCAAATTCATAAATAATTCAACCATTGAATTTTTCAACCTAATTTTACTCAATAAAAGATGAGATTTTTTTCCATTAGAACAGATTATTGTTAATGCACATTAAAAAAAAATTACTGACAGCAATTTTAACTATTTAACTGAATTAATGAAATTCAAAGGGACTTGCTGGAAAAATTTTACTATTGGACTAATAAGTCTCCATAAAACTCCATGAATAGATTTATTCTCTGGGGTTAATGTGTTAGCTCTGTAATGGATAAACCAGTTTATATTTTCTATATTTATATAGATCTCTAGAATCAAGAAATCTTCGCTTGCCCACACTTACAAAAATGAAAAATAGTGGACCTGCTCATTACTACTAATAACTATTTCTCTGTTGGAGCTATTACACACACACACATACTTACTGTTTATCTAACTACTATCTATTCTCAATAAACTTTTCTTGGAAGACAGGGCACCAAATATGATGATGGTATTGAATTTATTGGAGTGGTAGACAAAGTATAGATATTAGAGCAGGTCTTCTCCACGAATGTGCTCTTTGCCATTATTGTAATAAGTGGGCATTTTCTTTTCTTTCCTTGAGATTACATTTCAAATGAACCTAATAACGAATTTTTTACTCCTCAAAATATTTAATGTAACTCTATTCCATTATACAGGGAAGAAAAAAAGTCATTCACAAAGGAGCTATTTAAACTAAGCATATTTCCCATGTTTAAATAGATTTAAATATTGAGCTTACCAACTGAATATAGCAATGAGTGTAAAAGGTGAGATCACTAAGTCTGAGTCTGGAATATTAGTGACAGAGGTGCTCAAGAGTTGCATTCTTACATATTTCAATTATAATCTTTTTTTTTTTTTTTTTATGTTAAAAATTTATATCTTCAGCAAATTACGTTTTTTCGAAACACTATTAGTTACGACGATGTTTCTATTTTTAATTTTGCTTTTCCTTTGAACCCCCCTCTAAATCGATATCGGCCATTAACGGTTTGCAATAAGAGGCTTAAAAACTGTTTTTTATTTTAAAAATTGCAAACACTAGAGATTATTATCAATGTGAATAGCTTGATTTCCTTACGGGCTAGCTTTACTCTCGTTTCTAAGCACTTGTATGAAACATTAACTCAAGACCTTTTTCTTTTTAAGGGCCTTTCTTTATACCGAATACGGTTTTTAAAAAAAGCTTGCAACCCTCCTACACCTATTTATATTTAAATTTATATGTATGAAGTAATTTATCACATAATTATACTAGTGAAAAACTGACCTCCTATTATGACTTATAATTTATTATTTTTTCATGAAGTCCAATGAGTGAACTGAATTTTTAATTTAGGTTAATTGGCCTTTATCTCTTGTATTGAAACAGCTCAATGTCGGATGTGTTCCAAATGATATTTCTGAAAATACTTATAACATTTTTTTTATTTATTCTACGTAATTATCCATTTTATGAAAATGGTGGTTTATCATTTTAGATTTTAATTTACTCCTCACTGTGCCAATAGAGACCCAGCTCTTCCGACTAACATAAGAGTGGATAGATAACATTACGTTCTCAGAGCCAGTTAAGAGGTTTTCCTTTTTATTATTAGATGATTTTATTTGGGGTTCAGTCAAGGTAGATTAAAAAAAATACAAATTTAAAAAAATACACTTTTTTTTAAATTTGGATTTTTTTGGATCTACCTTGACCGTACCCCAGCAAAAAACGTCTAGTAGCAACTCACAATATTTTAATTATATTTATTTGCTGGTAAATGGTAGAAAAAAAAACAACTAAAATGTCGAGATCGAAGAATTATCAATATTCTATGCATGATAAAATTATAAATACATATAATGATATACATCTTTATAAATATAAATGTAATGTACAATATAATGATTGTATGATGACTATAGGAAAATAAAGAATGATGATTTTTTTTTTTTTTTTTTACATTTTTCATTTTTGAAACACCACGCACGCACGCACCCACACACCACCACACACACGCATGCACGCACACCCCCCTAATTGATAAAGGAACATAAAATAAGTCTTTTCATTTTTGAAACAATTACAAGAGAGTAGCACAGCTTTCTATAAAAGACATCTTCAAAATAATATATTGTAATCTCTAGCGTTTGAAATGGTTTAAGTGAAAAATATATTTTGTAATGCCATAGTAACTGACAAACTTCTTCATTAAAGTTTTAGGATTTGCAAGACAATTCTAGAAAACATTTCTTAAGAAAAAAACTGAAAACTTACAAAAATATTTCTATTTTTATATTTTAGAACAAACTTTCAAGNTATCAGACTTGAATTATATATATATATATATATACTAATGTTATTTAAGGTGAAGTTCTAAAATTGTATTAGTCATCAAAATAACATTAGTAAAAACTATTAAAATGGGATTTAACATATTGCCAGTATTAATTTTAAACTGTTTTAATCTTAGGTATAATTCTCCAAGAAAACAAAGGATTATGAGCTTATTCTGTTTAGGGAGGATTCGGAAAAGTATAATGTGGCTAGAACAAAAAGTGAAAGAAATTTAGTAATTATTAGTTATTTTTAGTGTGCCAATTATTGTTTGTCATTCGTTATTTAATATAACTTTTATATTATTGTCATCCTTTCATATTTAATAACAACTATTTACATTATCATGAAAGTTCCAATAGATAAAATTCCCCTCCCCCCTACCTATTTTACTGTTTTGTCTTAGAACTTAGTTTTTTTTTTTTTTTTTTTCATGACATTCATCTCACAGACTGACATCTCCAGATGTTTTCTTTCTTTTTTTTTACTTCTTTTATAAGATAAAATACATTAATTTTATAAATATTTAATCACATTTTTATAAAGAATGAGCATGTTTATTGAAAAGCTTAATATAGAGAATTATTTATTAGTAGACATTTTAAATCCAATTTATCATTCATCATGTCATTTATATCACTCAAATTAAAATTGTTTTGTAACCTTTAAAAAAAAGTATTCTTAATAAACTGGATATACGTAACCGTAACCTCTTTATCCAGTTAAAGTAGCCAAGAAAAATATTTTCATGGAATTAGATATTGCTGGAGAGCTTTCCACTAACAAACATGTCAATGGTTGAAAATAATATTAATGTAATAAATTCCTATGAAAAATAATGGGCTTCAAGATAATCAGTTAGAAAATACTGCAAATAAAGAAATAAAAAATAAATAAAAGATAATGTCTAAGTTTGTTAGATAAATAAATTTATGAATTTATCTTCTACAT
The DNA here is from genome assembly GCA_000696205.2 of Oncopeltus fasciatus. NCBI lineage: Eukaryota > Metazoa > Arthropoda > Insecta > Hemiptera > Lygaeidae > Oncopeltus > Oncopeltus fasciatus. The sequence continues at coordinate 812,580 of KZ806900.1, read as the reverse complement.
AAGATAAACTAATTATTTATTTGAGGTTGTGAGTTTGATTCATTAAAGATAATAATTTTCATGTTTGTAGAAGCTCTAAATATTTTTTATTTGTCTTTATTCTATTATTCGTTGTTAAATTATTATTTGATTTTCATTACTTCCGTAAATATCATCACAATTTAAGATTAGTTCCAATTGTTTGAAAAGCAAGTTTCCCATAAAACAAGTGCTTAAATATTAAAGGTTCTTATTAAAAATTATTTTTCATTTGTTGTTTTAATATAATGTTAGCTATATATTTGTAATCATTTGTATTTAATAAAGCCCTGATTAAAAATTAAAGAAAAAAAATTAAATGATTAAACTATGCAAATTGAGATATTATATTAGCTCTCTTAAGTGCATACATTTTCAAAGAAAGATGTGGTTATTTACTAAATATCCTGAGATAATTTATCTTGCAATTATGAAATAATTTCTAATCAAATGGGTTTAATATTAACCATAGCTTGTAAGTTCTTTGAGTAAACACACTTAAACGTATGTATAAACACATACACACACACATATACATATATAGCTGTTAAGAGCAGAAAGAGCTGTTGAGTTTAGGAATATTTTATTTCTTAGTAATTAATAAAAAATAATTATGTATTTAAAAATGTAGTGACACCATGATTATATACATAATATCCCTTCCATGATATTGAGATTCAGTTATAGAAATTGGTCACCTAAATATTTCATATTCATTTTTCTTTATCTGTATGGAGTATAGTTGGTAGTTAGTATATTATATTAAAATAAAAACCTCCCTCCCTCTTCATAGCTATATTTACTTGACTTAAAACTTGTTTCTTCTTTTTTTTTAA
>KZ806900.1:758101-778720 GCA_000696205.2 Oncopeltus fasciatus | reverse complement strand
AATAATGCAGAAGTTGAGGAGTGTGTGTGTGTGTATGATAACTGACACAACCAGTCATAGTAAATAATTAATAAATTGTTTAAGAAAAACTATTTTCAATGTTTTATAACAACTAACTTTTTTCTTTTATTTTTTAATAATACCTTAGAAAAAAATTGCAAAGAAAACTTCAGAAATTTATTTTGTAAGGTAAATTTGAAATTAAGACAAAACAGAGGATAACCTTGCACTTTTTTTTATTTGTGTCTGGCTTTCTTGCATCTGTTGAAGAATAAAATGTAAGTATGAGATAACTCACGTGAAGCTGGAAGGGACTGGGCACAGGATATCTCCTCTCGAGATATTTTCTCCCAGTCTCACAAAATGAATTTCACAGAGCTGATTAAGGTTTAAAAATTCATAGACTGTAAATTAATTTAGAAAGCATGTTTGATTTGAAGTAGCCTTTGTAGCAATATAACTATTGTAATAATCTATTCAAAAGAGCAAATCAACTAGAATTAATAAAATAAGTGAATCAATTATTCTTGCAATTTGGTGTCATCATTAGTTTTTTATTAATATGTGGCAAAATATTCAGTTAAAATTATAAAGATTTGTGTATGTGTGGTATATATATATATATAGCGCTTACTGCTGGATAATATAGATAAAAATGGCTGTACGTGATGCGTAAAATTTATTCCACTTTGAATTGGCGTTACAATTAAAACACTCGCAAACTATTGGATCTTTTTAGGAAAGGCAGTTGGCCACCACGGTATATACTGGCGTTGGAAGAAATTGATGAGACGTAAACTGCAGTGGTGTTNACCTGATGTCAAGTACATATTAATGGTATAAAAAAAAATCAATTCTGCCAGCAGTGGTCCAAATCCCACAAAAAGAGGATGGGAAATTTTTTAATTTATAATATAATATGTATAACTTGAACATATTTTTAAACTGTGATCATTATTTTTGTGAATGATACTTCATTCCTTGCTTAAAAAATGTGAAGCAAATTTGTAGTGCTCGTCCATTTCTATCAAAAGGTGCCCTTAGTTGTTAATAAAATAGTCCTAAATGAGCAGAATTAGATCTTCAAATCTGCACATATTCGACTACAGATTTATTATTTTGTTATCTATATAACCTAACAAGGGGTTCTGTTGTTATCTTCTAAAGATTTTGAATAAAGTGCATCAAACTGGAAAACTCACAATGCATTCACCCTCACTGGGATTTATATACTCTGTACCTAATTATTCACTTGTTGATGATTATAAAAATATAAAAATATCTACTACCACTATAATCACTTTTTAAACATTGTGCACTGATGTCCTGTGTTGACACTGTGGCTTTAATAATAAATAAACTTCAACAAATATAATAATAAGTTTAATATAGACTATTTTCTCAAAGAGTTCGATGATTTTCGAAGTTCCAGATTTAATAAAAAATATTTATATATTTCAAAATTAAAACCCTTTAATTGTAAGGGTATTAACATTTTATTGTATACATGCACACATATAAATGATAAATAATAATTCTGAAATACATACAATTAATATTACATATTTAATACAAATATTTGGTTGAAAATTGATCTTTTTTTTTAATGTACCCCTTTGTATTGTCTTAGATTAAATGTTTTCTTATTATAGGTTTTTTTTTGTTGTTTTCTTTTTAAATGTTTTGATCATCTGAAGCATATAAATATAAAAGGCATCAAAGATTAATTGTTTTATTTATTTAGTAATCGCTTTATTATGTGTTTTTAGTTGCTCCAAGGAACGAAATGTATCAGTAACATTAGAAGACATAGGTCTTCAACTCCAATCAACACAATAATGATGTTTGTTCCACAGCAAGAGGTTCGAGCAATAAGTAACTATTTATTTACTCAATTTTTTTTCTTCATCATAAAATAATGGAAATGTATTGAGGTTTAAGTTTTGAAAAAGAATTATGATTATTCACATTTTTCTGACTAGTGCTACCTGATCTTATTACTTTCCACTAAATATTTGTCTCATTATGTGCTTATTTTCCTTCCATGAAAGCCAATAGCAATCATTTAAAAAAATAATTATAATTTCCATAATGAGTAGCGGTGTAACCGTTCAACAGTGAACACCTCTACATAACTCTCCCTCTTTTCAGCTTTATTTATCAAGTTGCATAGAGACTTGTGTTATCATATTTTGCATACTGATGCAGGCAAGTGTCAGTGTCTTGTGTGCGAAGTTTCACAGACAGAAATTGGATGTCAGGATCACCCTTTATTCAGTGAGTGAATATAAACTACTTCTTTAAAAAAAGAGAGTGCTATCAGATAAACAGAGACAAGCCTGTCCTCGATAGCTGAGGGCTGTAGGAGAGTTAATAAGCTCCGGTCGCCTTGTCTTATCATTCGCCCAGGTAGCCCAGGGAAACAGTATGTTGAACTTTTAGGCTCCCGGTTTGAGGCTTGCTCGCTACTTTTCTCTCTCTCTCTCTCTCTCTCTCTCTCTCTCTCTCTCTCTCTTTATATATGTCATGCCTTATTACCACTAAGTAATAGTCAGTGGAGGTAGGAAAAATAAACACAGAGCAGCACTCATGACTCCTCCCAATTAAGAGGCCACTCCGCCAGTGGCACTCCAACTGAGAGGCCACAAAACCAATGACAGCACACCCCAGCACCTTGCATATAGTAAATGTGCAGCCACTGGTCATTTTTACTGATCAGGTTAATAATGAGCAAAATGAGAACATATTACTGTTCACAACTCAGAACCATTCCAGCCTCTTCAAAATATTACAGGAGAGGAGATGGTTGCTGAAACCACCTCCCAAAGTTTAGCCCGACCACCCCCAATCTTTGTTGGAAATTTACAAAATTTCTGCTTGATGTGTAACCAACTTGACAAGCGAGTTGACCCCGTATGATACACCTGCATTAGTAGGCAGAATGACTCAAAAATCATGCAAGACAGCCCTGACACCTATAGAGGTATTATCAGTTATCTGAAGGAGACAAATGCGCAGCACCATACTTACTAGCTCAAGGAAGAATGTGCAGTCAGAGTTGTTATCCCTAATCTCTATCATTCCACTCTCCCTGAAGACATCAAAGTGGAGCTTACCGATCGTAGCTTTCAGGTCAGAAACGGGATCAACGTCATTTTAAACAAGCCAGGCATGGATGCACCTGTCAAGACTCTGTCAAAGCCTCATACTCGCTAAGCGTCAAGCTCGAGACCTGTTCCAGAGGTACAGGCATCCTTTCCTGAGCTGGGAGTTTCTGCCCCCTTGTGTCGAGAAGAGCCCCCTGAGCCTCTTCCGACAAAGACAAGGCCCAAATGTTTGCCCAGCATCTAAAGCAAACATTTACTCCTCATCCAGATCCCGATAATTTGTCCAATAATGCAGAAGTTGAGGAGTCACTGGACACACCATTACCAATGTCCCTGCTGATTAGGGCAGTAACACCTGATGTCAAGTACATATTAACCATCTGCCTAAGCTCAAAGCACCCGGCTATGACCTTACCACCAGGCTAATACTTCGAAATCTACCCCAAAAAGCAATTGTCTTCCTGACTTACCTCTGTAATTGTGTCCTTCGAACCACCCACTTTCCACTTCTCTGGAAATAATCTTGTTTCCCGAACCCAGTAAATCTGCTTCTAACACATTATCCTATCCTATTAGCCTTCTTCCTTTACTTTCTAAGGTATTTGAGAAAGTTCTTCTAAAATGAATGATATCTATAATAACTTCGTTAAATATTCTTCCTAATTATCAGTTTGGCTTCCGATCTTATCAATCACTGTCCAGCAGGTGTTTCGCGTTGTAGATTTAATTTCCTTTTCCCTCGAGCAAAAATAATTTTGTCCTGGTGCATTCTTAGATATAACTCAAGCATTTTACAGAGTATGGCATACTGGTCTATTATATAAGCTCAAGTCCATATTTCCAAGCACCATCTACCTAATTCTTAAATCTTACCTTCCTGACCGTTTCTTTGAGGTCTGGCAGGGATCAGATTACTCTGATCACTTTCCTGTGAAAGCAGGTGTTTCACAGGCCAGTGTGCTTGGACCTATCCTTTATACTGCAGACATCCCCACTGATCCTAATACCCACTTAGCCCTCTTTGCAGATAACAAAGCGATCCAATCCTCTCATCCTGTGAGACTGAAATGAAGATGGCCTCCTAGGCTTTAATGCCTAACTTATTTGGAGTGGGGTCGATGGGCCTCTTCTTCCTGCACAGTGATGTTTACCTATTTATTGTATTGTTATTTTTAATTTTTTTTCTGTTGTAATTTCTCTATGTAATCAAATTACAAGATGTTAATAACAGAATGTTATTAGTAGCTAATAGATATTATTAGAAAAGATTTATTAATTTAAAAAAATTTCCATAATCCAAATTATGATTAAATATAATTTGCAATTATCAAATTTTTCTATCATAATAATAAGACTAAATCTTTTAATTTATTTGTGTAAAAAAATTAGGTTCCAGAACAACTAAAAAAATGCATTTATTTTTGGAGAATGATATTTGTAGCACTTAAAATGGACTATAAATGACAAAAATGTTATATTATTGTTTAGAGCCTTGGCCGGCACATCATAATAGTATAACCAAGTTTCATTACCTGTCATGATGCTGTTCACATATTGAGATTGTCCGTTATCAAATAGTTTCAGTTTTTTTCAGCAACAAGTAATACTATGAGCCATTTTCTCTCCCATTAGACTATGTGGCACCCAATGACAATAAAGTTTTGTACCTTTCAGCGGTCTCTCAGAAACAAATGGATTGCTGTTGCATGAAGATGTAAGGTCTAACTATTGATATGTCTCTTGCTGATCTTCAAGCATTTTTCTCAAAGCAGGAATGTTTTTCTTCGTTACTGACATTCACCGCCTTCCTACTCTCTCAGTCTTCTACAAAGTGAAATTGTTCCTTTCAAATTCTCTATGTCTCCTGAATGTAGTCGTACATTCTGAAGAATCATTATACAATACAAGTTTCATTTCTTCGAAGCTTTGATCAATACTTAAACCACGAACAAAATTATACCTAAAAACTGTCCCGTACTTCACTACCTGACCATGATGCCATAGTAATGCTGTGGTAAGTATGGTTGTACTTTGAATTTTCACTAGAGCAATTGAGTCCAGAGACATGTTGCTGGTGCTACTGTGCAGACATGAATGTATCTGAACACACAGTAACTTTAAGGTATTTTTGTTTGTAACATTAACAAAACAAACATTTACAGTCTGCAGAGTGTTTAAAAACTGACAGTGGGATTAATTCATACTCCAAGCTTATGGCTTTGGATGACCAAGAGGGACATAGTCTCGAGATTCCAGGTTTCTCCAAGTGGTCAATCCTCTAAAGTTCAACTGGTTCAGAAAAGGAGATGACAAATTCAGAAAATGAATGAAAAACATCTGTACAATATTAGGTTGTTGAAAGTTTACACTTTTTCTGCATTAGATACAAAATAAAAGTTTAATCCTATTATTGGATTTGGTTTCTTACCCAAATTGACTGTCTTAATCATTTACTGGTTGAGAGTTCTTAATTTATTTTATAATATAGTGTAATTATTTATGTTATCCATTTTCTAGGCCATAGTTTTTTCCAACCAAGTTCAGTATTTAAGCTTCTAATTGCAAATCATTAGTTGATTTCATTAATGGCTGAAAGTAACAGATTCATTAACTATCATGCTGAGAAATTCTCCTAGTTTATGTAGCTCTTATGTGACTGAATTTTATCCAAAATTTTGTATTAATAAAACTGAATTTGATAAAAGTCTGTTAACATTTTACAAAAATAGTAACTATGCTGCTCTCAAAATAGGCACAGGTTATGCAAACTGTAAAACAAAATCAAAATCAAAATATGTTGTTATATTATTTGCTTTGAAATATATATGATATTTATTCTTTATCGCAACTAATTATAATTGTGTTTTCTTATTTAGGCATGGATTGTGGAAAGAATGGGAAGATTTCATAGAATACTCGAACCTGGTCTTAATTTACTATTACCTGTAATAGACTCAGTAAAATATGTTCAGAGTTTGAAAGAAATGGCTATTGACATACCTAAACAAAGTGCCATAACAGCAGGTCTGTATTTTTTATTGTTTAATGTATAACATCTCAGCTATTATTTAAATAGTAATTAAGTTAAGGTTTTAAATGAATTTATATTTTCTTAGACTATAAAAAAATAACTACACTTATTATATAGTTTAGCTTTCAATAATGTTAGTTCTCTTTGTCTTTACATTAATAGTTCAAACTCTTCCTACTTTTAAAAAATTAATAATTATTTCAATACTTTCAGTGGCATTTTCATCTTGCTTGAACGGGGTTCACCTATATCTGAGATATTCTCACTCATTCCTTCTTCCCATCCGATAATCTCTTTAACATGATTGCAATTTTGCTGTTCTTAAAAAGCAGAATGATAATTTCCTGCATTGCAGTTTAGATGACAAATTCAGGAAATGAATGAAAAACATTATCTGTACAATATTAGTTTGTTGAAAGTTGACACTTATTCAGCATTAGATACCAAATAAAAGTTTAATCCTATTATTGGATTTGCTTACTTATTCAAATTGACTGTCTTAATCATTGGTAATTTTTTTTTTTTTTTAAATAAAAAATGTTATTANAGTCTCTCTCCAATTGCTTTCACATTAATAGTAATCCAGGGACTCTGGCAGTCCTTTGAGTTTCAGTCTTTGAGACTAACTTAATTTTATTGAAATTATTTAAAGAAATAAAATAAATAACTGGCTGTAGATTTCTTAATTAATTTTCTAAAATCTGCCATTACATGTGATTAATCTGATAGAGCTTTAAGCAATCATATTGCATGTATGTAATTAATCTTCAAAAGTAAAGGAACTTAACTTTATGAGGAAAGAAATTTTTTCTGAGTAAAATATGTTAATTAACATTGATTTATTAAATATAATATTTTAATTTTGGATTGTAATGGCAAAAATGCGCTGTTTGTGAAGGGAGGTTCTGTATGATGTTATACACTCTCCATGTTCTATGAGATATAAATAAAAGGCACGTTTTATGTTTGAAGTGTTATATCTTTAATTATCCCCATAATCCTTAACAGGGTTATGGGCTCATTATGGCCTTTCCATTTTATAGTGGATTATGCGTGAAAGGACAGAAAATGTCAAAAGAAAAATTGTACCTTTTGTGGGGGACAATTACAATGCATGGGAGTGATAGAGGCGAATAATGGAGTAATAGAGGCGAACGAAAAGGAGGACTTTAGTTAAACTACGGATAAGAAGCTTGGAAGCTAAGGCCCAGGCCATAATAATAGTGGCAACCACCGATAGTCACCTCGAATACTTAAAGGACAGATCTGCTTATCAAATTATGAAAAGCATAGAAGACAGCTTTAAGAAGAATGGTACAAAATCTAAATTATTAATAAGAAAAGAGTTGTCTGATGTGAAATTCGAGGAAGGGAAACCTTTAATGGAACATTTTATTGACATGGAAAAGCGATTTGCACAACTCAGGGATGCTAGCAGTTAGCTTTTGGAGGAAGAGATGTTTAACTATTTACTCCTATCAATGCCAAAATCATATGAAGGCATTATCACGGCTTTGGAAACTGTGGAGGAATTGAAAATAGACTTCATAAAAAAACAGACTGCTTGCGGAAGAGAAAAAATGGAACAAAGGAGCGACCAAATCCCTTGACTCTTCAATTTTTTTGTGTTATGGATGTGGATGCCTCGGCCACAAAAAAAGTCCTGTGTAGGAGCACTCAGCTGTCACGACACAAGACTGGTGACTGAAGAATACACAGCCATGGACATAGCGATATTAAATATAATATTTTAATTTTGGATTGTAATGGCAACACTGCGCGGCTTGTGAAGGGAGGTTCTGTATGATGGTATACCCTCTCCATGTTGTATGAGATATAAATAAAAGGCATGTTTTTTGTTTGAAGTATTGTATCTTTAACTATCCCCTTAATCCTTAACAAAATAAAGGTCCTTTACCTTAACCAAAATTTTTATATGCCGGCAATTGGAATAATAAATGTTTGTATAATAAGAAATTTAATAAATAATGAACAAAATGGTAATGTGTTGTTACTCTGTTTAACATATATCTAATTAATCTATTATCCTTTAATCAAATAGAGATTAATCTTGAAAATATCGAGATGGAAAAAATGCAGACATTTTATACAAGATTTGAACCTCATCTTAATGTTTATTTAGTACTAATCTTCCTTAGGGTATATTCCATTTTTATGGAATTTTTTTGGATTATCCTTTTAAAAAAAATATGATTATTCTTACAAAAGTTCTACTCTCACTACTAAAAGTTCGGTTTTTAAAATAAATAATGAATTTTCAGTGTCTTTTGCCTTTAACTTTGCTCACTAGTATTTTAAACCCCTTCTAATCCATATTATTTTTTTTTATATTAATTTTATATTTACTTTTAGATAACGTCACATTAAATATTGATGGAGTGTTGTATTTAAGAGTGTTAGACCCTTACTTAGCAAGTTATGGTGTTGAAGACCCTGAATTTGCAATTACACAACTTGCTCAAACTACAATGAGGTTGGTTTTTTTCCTTATTTATATGTGTGCGTGTGTGTGTGTGTGTGTGTGTGTAGCAATCAAGAACAGGTCGGGTAGAGAGTGCAGTGCACAGACAAAAAGAAAATATCACAAGGAGCACTGACAAAGGGCTGGAGATCCCCAAAAATTTTTGCCATCATAATATTTTATATTAAATTTCCCTTAAGATGATATAAAACAAGAAAATCCAAAAAATTCAATTTCTCTGAAAATTTTGAACTTATAATATTTATAAAGTCATAAAAATCCTCATAGGGATTAGGCATTAAAAAATTATTGTTCTGACCTGGAGTATTTATTAGAATGAGCTATATGCCAGTCTTCAGTTTGTTTTATTAATCGTGATTATTATATATTTCTACTGTTCAATGAATTCATCTTTGAAATACATTTGTATAATGTTAAATTGAAATTATAATGGCTTCAAAGTCCATAATTTATAAAGCTAATACTTTCTAAGACCATAAAAGCCTACCAAAATCTTTAAGAGACATAACAATTGAAGTTTTAAAATTAATTCAGTAGATATTGAAATTGTGTGTGTTTTCCCATTTTCTGGAAAATATAGCTTAGCATTCTTCCATTCTATGAAACTCCCTTGTTTTTGTTTCACATCAGTTGAAAACTTGGTGTCATGACTTGCAGTTACACTTTTTTATATTCTTTGCTTCCTTATTTTTATTTTTTTTTTTTTTCATTGACTACTTCTTGCTTTACCATGCCCTGTCTGTCTAATGTGAATCATCCTTAATAAGGAAGTCTCTCTCCAATTGCTTTCACATTAATAGTAATCCAGGGACTCTGGCAGTCATCATCTTCCCCTCTTAACCCTGCTCTTCATCCATCCTATGTCTCTTAAACCACTTTCCCATTTTAAGCCTTGGCCCTGGAGGCTGTGAGTCATTCCTCGGACCCGTTGATGCATAAGTCCCACTATCAGCATTGTACATGACGATGCCAAAAGACTTATTACTTTCCTTCTGCTCTTTGGCTGAGGTCCAGCCCAGGAGGTTTGCCATAAGGGAAAAGATTGCCTCTGCAGAAATGGGGGTATAAATTTGGGTTCATCTAGTAAAAGGATTTAGGGAGGAGCAATAGAATGAGGAGGAGAAAAAAGAGGTATTTAATTTCATGAAATTAGAGCACAAGTTGTTCCCATGAGTATAGGGGAGTAGCAGGTATGGCTTTCAATACCTGGACTAAACTAATTGAATCTAAAAATATCCCAAGTTTCCCTGGTATCCAGAGTCTTCAGAGTTCAACGGATTCACCACAGCCTTACAACCCAACTTTATGTTGTTTTACCCAGATTAGGGGATGTTTACAGCCTCCCGTTCTTGTACTAGTAGGTTCTATAAAGAAGATATGCAAGCCGGAGCAAAGTTTAGAGGAGCACCACAAGCTGGAAGAGATCCACTTTTTACTTCTGGTGAAGATCACGAGTCTGATGGGTTTTCTCCTGTGGGATCCAAAGCCATCATCCATCTATTTCTTCTACTTTCCTCATGGGTAACATTGATCAAAAACTTAGTGAATTTTCAAGTAAGCTTCCAAGGTCTTCAGGAATATTTATAAATACTTCTTCCAGACTTGACCATGTAGAAATATTATTTTTTGCCAAGCTTTTACTCGTCATGAGATGGTTTCTTCTGGGCTGAAAGTAGAATAATGTGCAAAAGCTCTGCAAAATGTAACTATTGTGCATGGTATCCAGAACCTCCAGAAGTATGAATATTGGTTAATTTTTGTATAAATGGTAAACCATAAAATATATTAACATCTATGTTCGTATCTAATGAAATAGTTAATTCATTTTTGAAGCTAGGTTATATAGATTGAGGGTTTATAAGTACACAAAATTAAAATTTTGTATATGTATGCATATTTGGAGTGTCAAGCAAATCAATGAAGTAAAATATAGAATAATTCTTTATAACTTAAATTTTATATACATTTATTATTAACGAATATCTGTGAGAATATTTAAAACATAAATTAAACTACAATTTATGAATTCAGAGCATTTTATTAAAGTACAATCTCTATTCAATATTATAAGGTGTTAAGGTTAAGGTTACACACTTGAAACAGATTTTGCTTATTTGATTGTTACTGATAAAGCGACTAATTTTAACTATGGCTATTGTTTCTTTCTTTAAAAAAGGGATATAAATTAAATTGTCATTCAAATTAATTGACTTTTGTTAATTACTTTATCTTTTATTTAAATTGAAACTTATAATTTTTTTTTTTTTTTTTTTTTTTTTTTTGTAGGTCAGAACTTGGAAAAATTTCACTGGATAATGTTTTTCGGGAGAGAGAGAACTTAAACGTTGGTATTGTTGCTTCTATTAATAAAGCAAGTGAAGCTTGGGGAATTACCTGCCTCCGGTATGAAATTCGTGAGTGTTTACTGTAAAGCTTCAGACAATTTTGCATCCCTTTTTTTGCTTATCAAAGATTTTTGAAGTCCATTAATCACTTATGACAATAATTAACAAATTTAAATGTACCTTCTCTCTTCTGATTTCAACCTTCTGAATCTAAGTACAATATATTCATTGTAAATGAAAATAAGTCCTGCAAGGGGGCAACCCTTCTACGGAATCTTATATCTTTAATAGTAGAAAATTTGTTGGGGTTTGGTCAAGGTTGTAAAAAAAAAAAAAAAAAAAAAATACAATATCTACGGTCAAGAACTCTCCACTTGAATTTTTACCTTTAATTTCTGTTATTATCATTTAAGTATTAAACACTAAGGAATCTAAAATGGGGTTTTAAGGACTTATGTGGCCAAATTTCTCATTATACTTGGCATTATTGAAAATAAAATTAAATATTGTAATAAAGTTTATAGAAGTTGGGCTTATATTTCCACTATTGATAACCTTAACATCCTAGATCAAACATTCACCTTAAAATTACTTATTCCATATGTATTTTATGATTTTCCATTTTATCTGTTATAACTTCATTCCACTTGTTAAGTTCGTCCAAGCGGTTTGCTCCTTTAATCTTTCGGACTCATTCCCCTTAGCATTTAGGCTTGCCCTATTTCTCATTTCTTAATGGGCTCTGGCAATTATGCAAGGTCAAAAGTGAATTCCAAAGATTTCCAGACTAGTTTGTAAGATTGCTATAAAAAGTGAGAACTAATAGCAAAATTCCAAGCCTACAAGAAACTAAAATCATCTTCACTTAGTAATTTATTCCCTTTTTTAGCTCAGGATTCCAGGTGATATCAGCCAAGATAAGTATCACTGGTAAATCTGGATTTAAGTACCAGCAAGCCTAGTACGATCATTTCACTTCAGTGGATTCCTGTGCACTTCAACTTCACCAATGAAAGAAAAGATGGCCAACAATCTTGCCAAAGCTATATCTTATAAAGTACAAACCTCAGCTCTAAACTTTGATATAGATAAAATAATTTTTTAACTATGAAAAACTAGCTTACTGAGGAAGATTTAAAAAAAAAAAAAATAAGCTGTGGGTAAACAATAGATATATTCACTAGAGAATAAAATAAGGATTCCTTCCGATCCCCCAAGAAGTCAGTTAGTGAACCTTTTCAGAATGATCACTGGATATTATTCCTTATTTGATACGTAGTTTGACATCACACTGCCATTTGTCCCCGGTTCGGAGATTGAGAGACTTAAGTTTTTTAAATAATCTAAAATGGGGTTCCAAGGACTCATGTGGTCAAATTGCTCATGATACCTGACATTATTGACTATTTAGACCTACCTCAGGACACATTCAATGTAGCTAATTCTTCAATTGAGGCAACCTGTATCAAAGATTGATATTGAGGAACAGTATCATGTATAGTATAGCATATATATATATANAACAACATGATGTGAATGTATCTCAATATATATATATATATACATTAAAATTCATCTAATCAATGCTAGTAATTTTCATTAGCATAGTATTTTCATTCAGGAGCTATTTTCACCTGTTCCCATTTTAGAGACAGGTAGATCTTGTCAGTTATCTAACTACTATACTGTTTCTCTTCTATGAAGCATTATTTTCATTGAATCTAATTATATATTAGTATCTTACGTTCTAATTAATAAACTTAACCTTCAGGCAGACCATAACCCTGTGATAATTGGTCTTTTGACAATGTACCTCCAATTTATAACATGCTTTGGAAAAGTGAATGCTCATTTAACAGTTATCTACTGGTGAGTCTTTCGAACCCTAACAGAATTCTATTGCAGAAACATTCATCCCTAAGGTTGCAACTGTTAGACAGGCATTCCTTGTATATCAGTAAATTTTTTCTAATATCAACCCTAAATCTACCCACTCATTAAATCCACCTGGGAATTGTTAGCTGTGCCAGAGTTAATGAATGCTAGCCATTTGTATTTATTTTAATACTCTGATAATAAATAAAATTAAAATTAAAAGAATTCTGGTGGCATCAGCACCAAAAGTTTTTAAATAGGTTACAGTGGGACTCAAACTGGTGTTTCTGATCACCAGCCAAACATGCTGATCTCTGCATTAGGTGGGCCCTAATCCTGTCATTTCCTGTCATATTAACCCGTGTAAGTCTTCCAACACAGACCAATGAAACTGTGGTGCTACAGGTGTTGAAACCAACCACACTAAGGTCAATAGCACTAAACTTGCCACTTTGGACAGTGAAGTGAGTTGGGCTTCCGTCATTCAACAGGAATAGGTAATTTTCTTCAAGGAATGTGATTAACTCTCTGCCTTTGCTGGAGGTGCTCGTTGAGCCCCAGTATCTATGATGGGTGTTGAAATTATCTAAAATGAGGTAGGGCCGTGGCAGTTCACTTATCTGGCCTTGAATGTCACTAATATTGTGTTTTTCATGTGGGAGATACAGACAGCAGACTGTTATTTCTAGAGATACTCTTATTCTTGCAGCTACTGCCTGCAAGTTTAATACTTTATTCGTTTCTTGGAAGGCGATATTATTTTTATGTAAATTGCTACACCACCATGGCTTCTGTCATTATTTTCAATCTGGGGTTCTTTATTTAAGCATTTGTATCCAATAACAATTTCCTTTGCGAAACTTCATTTCTTGCGTAGCAAAAACTACTGGTTGATATTTATTTACAAGATATTGGCCCTCATCATTTCGTCGCGATAATCCTCGTACGTTCCACTGGAAGAAGGCATTATTGTTGACCATCTAACTTATCTACTTGACTTACAATGACCTTGTTTTTCAATGATGCATGGGATTTTTCTTTAGTTCATCCTCTTTTCTTCTTGCGCATTTCACGGATACTATATTCATTTTCGTTATCCGTGGAAGTTATTTCCATGTTCTCAGGTACCCCTAATGAGCCCATGGTAAATTATGTGCCAGATGGCGTTGACTTATTTATATTCTCTGTTTTAGGGGATGTTTGTGGGGTAGGAGGAGAGGATTGTGTTTTAGGTGTGGTGAGGAGTGATGATTGGAGTTTAGGAATTTCTGGATTGGGAGGTAGGTAAAGGTTGGGTTTTAGGGGCGGAAATTGATAAGGAGAAGTGACGGAAGTCATTTTTGTCTCAATAATTTTTATTGTACTATTTTTGTTGGTTCTCAAAACTAACTTCTTTTCTCATTGTATCAGCATTATTAGCATGCGATCCACGCCTGGCGTATGTAGTGGAGGTGACCATGCCATACGCCTGACATATCCTTATTTTTTTGATCGGATAATCTGTATTTTCTTTTCCCTTTTTAAAACCTGACATTCTTTTGATCTTGCGTAATGATCTAATCCGCAGTTAGGAGATTTCTTTGGTTTTGGGCAAGACTGGGAATCATGTCTTGGAAAACCACAAAAACTTGTATCAACAGCCTGCGCACATCTCTTTGATGTATGTCCAATTTTTTTGGCATTTAAAGAAGCATCTCAGTGGAGGGGGATAATATAGACGAACTCTTAGACTATGACATGCGGAATTTACATTTTTGGGAAGTTCGGGGTGATTGAAGGTTAGAAGGAACGTTCCAGTCTAAACTAATTTTTCTCCTTCCCTTCTCATAAACCGCTTAACTCCTACAACACCTTGACTTTTCATTCTTATCCATTATTATTATCCATCCTTAATTTCCTCATCTGTTGTATAGACCAGGTCAGGAAAAGTAATAACTCCCCTCGAAGAATTTAGGAACTTATGTTCTTCAATTTTTACATTAAATCCACATAAAGAATTACAAGTGTGTGCACTGTCTGACTGTGTCTTTGTTACACATTTGATAAGAAGTGAACCAGACGTCAGTTTCTTAATTGATTTCAGTGGCCCAAAGTATTGTGTCAAACTTTTGCTAATAATAAAAGGGGAAACAGAAAAGTTTTATCCCCTTCTCATGTTACGACACAAAAGTGTGACCACGAGTCAGTTTTCTGGGGAATGTACACGGCTCCATTTGCGTTCAACTTTCTGCTTTTCTTTTTGTGAATTTTGGGAACGAAGGGCTCTAGAATGATGCTAATATCATCAAGACCACACTTTGCCCGTCCATCATTCACCACTTTGTCATAGGTTATGTCACTCACGAGTGGCAATACATTTTTTCTTTCCAAGTTCCAGGTCCATGCATGTGTCACTCAGAGGGCCTTGCAAACCTTACACTTTTTTACTTTAAAATAATATTTTAAAATTATATTACAGGTTCTCAATTATTATTAGAAGTTTTACTAGGTTAATATGTTATAAGAACTTTTAGTTTGATATCGTTTATAAGAAGAAAATAATGCTTTCTTCTAATATGGCTCTAGGATTAGGGGGGAGATATTATCAAAACTGTTAAAATATGAATTTTTTATTTATTTGCTGGCATATCCATTGATAGCCCAGAATTTATCGCTGCTGAAATTATGAGATTTTTTTTTTCGTCTTAGGGCACACTTTTAATTTGGAATTAGTTGTATTTTAAATTTTAGTCTAATTTTGTTTAAGTTATTAGCTATTTTTGTTTATTTTTGTTTCATTGTTAAGTTATCTTTGTTTTATTGTCTTATTAGGTGATATTAAACTTCCTCAAAGGGTGCAAGAAGCTATGCAAATGCAAGTGGAAGCAGAACGAAAGAAGAGGGCTGCAATACTCGAATCTGAAGGAGTACGAGAAGCAGATATAAATAAAGCTGAAGGTCAAAGGACTTCAAAAATATTAGCTTCTGGTAAATATTGTTTATTTAAGTTCTTTCATATTTTGTTTTTATGTAACTATAACCTTTAATTTTGGAGAGAAAAAAAGTATGTGAAATTGATTTATCGTCCCTACTTACTAATTTTAAGATAATAGATAATATTTGTTCTTTTCAAAACATTTTTTTCATTATCTAAAAGGCTATTTTCACTACCAATGAATATAGAACTATCATACCTTCTATTATCCTTCTTCATTGGTTTCTGCAAACCATCCTCCATTGGCGAGCCCTTTCGGACATTGTCCATCTTCTTGGCCGAATACATGTGTTCACTGCCACTGTCTGTATTCAACTGTTGAATACAGACAGTGACAGTGAACACTTGTATTCGGCCAAGAAGATGGACAATGTCCGAAAGCGCTCGCCAACGGAGGATGGTTTGCAGAAACCAATAAAGACGGATAATAGAAGGTATGATAAATTTGTTTCATTAATATATATCCATCAGTCACCTCTGCTTTGGATCAATACTACAAATTAAGCCTATTTCAGTCTAAAACAGGATTTATTTTGTTCAACTATTTGACTTTTCAGTTTTTGTTTTCTGTTATGAACACTAATAATTAATTAAGATTTTCCATTAATTTATTTTTGTATTCAAAAATAATAATAAATAGTATTTAGATNATAATCTAATTACTTGTAATATTTTATTTTATGCACCCACTCACTACTACCTTTCCAAATTTATTTTCAAATCAAATCACTCCCTACCATTTTCTTTATTAGCTTCAAATGTTGAAAGTCCATACAAATTGTTATCTTTAGTGTACCTAATTATTTAAAAAAAATTTTTCCTCGGTATTTATTCCCTAAAATAAATTTTTACTTCATTTCAGAAGTAAAAAATTGTTATTTCCTTGGTAACCAAGTGATTTTGCTCAGGGGAATAATATCCTACTTAACTCCCTTGATATATACGTATTTATTCTGCTGGTGAATTTAATTTTTCAATAATTACTAAAATCCTTTTGTTTAGGACCCTAAAATTTTTAATTGGTATTAATTATACTAAATTTCCTATTGTTAAATTGTCATAAAAATTATTATGGTACATAATTCATCATAATCATTCATATAATTCATGTAGTCATCAGATGACTGAATAACCTGATAAGATTAAAAATAAACAAAGACATTTATAGTGCCAAATTTTAATTTGATAGTCATTTAGATTTGCCTTTCTAGTTACTATATAAGGGAACTGGACAGTTAAAGTATATATANAATTATTGCCAAAGCTATGGAAATTATTACAAAAATAAATTCTTTGATCAGAGATCAAAGTTGGATCATACTATTTCTTTCTTTTACAAAATTCACTCAAGAAGCTTAATGTCTTTAAGCTTTTCCAGGTTTATTCCTTTATATATATATATATATATATATATATATATATGTATGTATGTATATAGCAAGCATTCATTCATTTTCTTTTGAGTATCAATGTTTTGTAAAAGTTGTTTATTATTACAATGTATAAAGGGCTATCTTTATTATAACTAAAAGAACTGCTGTAAAATAAAATTCTTCAAATCAATATTCATAAAAGATAAAAGATGTTTTTTTTCATCTGATACGAGTTTAGGTTAATGCCCTCTAACTTTAGTGTATCTATGTAAAGATACAAATAGTGAATGTTAAATTTATTAATTAACAAAATTTATTCCTACTTTGTCTGTACTGTTAGTATGAGGAATATTTTATTATATTATTTTAATAATCTTTTAACTGGGAAAGCACCCTTTGGGTTACCATCCATTCTTACCATATTTAAGAATGAGCCAAGATTATTTAATAGGGAACTATATTTCCTCAAAATACAAAAATTATTCTTCTCAGGCTTGAGATTGTTTATTTTTATTTTGTAGACTTGGTCAACTTTAATTAATTTGTATTTAATTTAAATGAGTTAACTTTTTTATTTGTTTAACTAAATTACAAATATTTCTAGAGGCAATGAGGCAACAGCAGATAAATAATGCTCAAGGAGAAGCTGAAGCCCTATTGACTATAGCTGAAGCTCGAGCCAAAGGACTTAATATTATAGCCAAAGCATTGTCTAAACAGGTATGAGATATTATTTCTATATTACATTGACAGATGATCTAATTGTCTCCCATTTTGTCGGTGTGTGTATGCACCTGCACAAACCTGCACGTGTGTTTGTGCGCATTTGGCATCTGTGTCTATGTATGTGGGAATTGTGACACAATGTATCTGTGACTGAAACACACTGATATAATGCTATAGTTTATAAAACCACCTATTAAATTATCATGGTTATATATTAATAACTGGAGATTCATTTAAATATGTAATTTCATTAATATACTACTATATTGAAAATTCTGTAACTACTAGCACTAATGAAAAACTGGAGTAGATTGGAAATTTAATTTATCATAATAAGAAACTTCATGTATCAGTTTTCATAATATTATAAAAAGTCCTTCTGTCTGACACTGTGTAAATTGAGTGAATGTCTTAATGTCCTAGTTATTGAATATTAGTACTTCAATTTTGAATTTATGAAAACCCTTCTCAATTATTTTAATACCACAGCTTAGCTGTTGTCATTTATAAATACCAAGTACCTTGGAAATATTATTTAGCCTATCGCTGTCCATTATGATATCCTAAATTTTATTTGAAAACAGTTCTACAATTTTGAGATCTTACCATTTTTTATTTATTTTACATAGTGAAGTTCTAAACAATTGTCATTATATGAGTATTGAAAATTACACATTCTGACAGATGCTAATCATGTAGAAAGGGGATTACTAACCTTATACTATATACTGCTCATCCCTCCTATACAATATAGTTAACTTTAAAGATCTTATCTCCCAATGTTATACTACTAGGTATACCGAGTGTATTGGTGGTCCCAAAAACCTGACATAAATTTCATGACAATTGAACACTGTTAGCACATATTGATATAGTACGGAACACTTAGAAAGAGGATAACTGTTCCATTCCATATAAATCAAAACATAAAATATTCTACTATCCCCCATAGTTGGCCAGTAAACACTTTCTATCCTCCTTCAAACTATTCTTCTTCTGTTCACTGGAATCTTCACTTTAAAACTATTGCTGCAAAATTATTTTATTGTAAATTATACTCCGAATCTCATGGTAAGACAATTAAGTATTTAGGAAACTAAATATAGTCTCTTTTATTGCAGAAATTAATGATGAATATACTGAAATAAAAATATAATATTGTTCAATAAATTTCCCTTTTAAAATTTGTAAGCTTATTACAATCAAGGAAGTACTCCTAGTTCAACTGAATACTATACAAAACATATTCTTTTGACCATTTTTTACAATCAATAAACCATGTAAATCTTATATAAATATCATCACTATTTCAATACATCATTCTCTGCTTTAATTGTTCCATAATTTTTGCAGCTCAATAGTGAAGGATTTGATCTTGAAGAAGGAAATGGAATGATGTAGAAATTCATCATCCAATTAAAACACAAGACAAAATGTTCACTCTTCCTAGATTTATTTTTAATATGTTTTATCTAAATTATTATTTAGATAAATAAATTCCTTTTCATTTAACTTAATGTTTTAAGTTAAATTAAAAGGAAAAATGTAAGCTAATTTGACGTAATAAAAAAACAGTAATGAATTACTTATAGAAAAATTATCTCTGTATATAGTGAAAGAATGCATCTTCTGTTGATAACAAATTTTTCATGACCAAATTATTCACTATTTTTGTTTTTATATCAAGAATGCCAACAAATAAGGTATAACTATTTCTTCCTTTAGCTATCAAAAGTGATTGTTAAATTTCTTTAATAATGCCTTTGAGAGGTCTTCATAACAAAGCAATAAATCTTTTTATTAAAACTAGTTTTAAATGAGGAATTTGCTATTCAAAGGCATAAATGAAGCCTATTTCATGTATATGATGTCAAGAAGAAATAAATATTAGGTCTCCAACATTTGCTCAATCAACACTGAAGTTCCATTAAATCTGTCCAGTGTTAGTTTCACAGACTTTGATTTAAATATTATCCTATAATTAGGAGTACTAAGTTTTAGTCTTAGTTATCCCTTTCCTCCATAGGTGATGATTAAGAGATTTTCCTTTGTATCTCAGACTTCTTAAGTGGTTGTCAGCTTCCTCTCCCAATCACAAGTGTTGGTTAAGAGCAGCTTTTAATTCTTTCAGTATGATTTTCTTATTCAAAACCTATAGCTTCTGTAAACAGCTTATTAAGTTGGACTTATAGAAAAATAACTAGTAACTTGTTTCTAATTGTTTTATTTATAAATAAAGCTGGCTTATTTGTTGTCATTGGACATGCCATTATTGGTCTTTTATTATTGCCACTCTCAAATTCACTAGTTAAATTACTTGTTGGAACACTTAGAAAAAGGATAATTGCTCCATATCGTGATGTAATATATAAATCATAACATAATATCGACTACTCTCCTTCATACTTGTAGTTGGTCTGACTGACTTTTAGAACACTTTCTATTGTATATCCAGTTGCAAGATAAATTGTATCATGAGAAATACCCTATATTTATCATCCACAACCCGTTTTGTACAGTAGACCAATTTTCTATTTTAATGATATGACCCCTCATAAATAAAGCCCTCCATTGAAATCTGCTTGTTTTGAGGAATACCTTTCTTGCCACATGCTTTGATTAAAGCATCCTTAGATTTCAAATTCACACACACACACACACACACACACACACATATATATATAT
>KZ806900.1:705597-726579 GCA_000696205.2 Oncopeltus fasciatus | reverse complement strand
ATATATATGTATATATATTTAAAAACACTCTAACTAGCAAAATACTTCTAAGTACTTTTCTGAAGTCTGAAAACCATCTGAGGATTTTAGGTGATTTTCCAAATCTTATTTAAGAACCACGATGCAAGGCTCAGGTGGAGACCCAACTACGTTTAATGAATTTTCATATCAGAATCTTCATTTTGAGAGTGAGGGAAGTGTCTATAAGAGTAAGATCAATGGTGTATGAAAATATGGAAAATTAGCAATTATTTAAATATTCAAAGTTTAAAACAGCCATGAAATTATAGTGTGTTTAAAAAATATAATATTAAACTCTTTACGAGGAATGATTGGTCGAGGTGCGGTCTTGGGATTTAAAAAAAATAAAAACTAATTTGTTAACAAAACAGTTTTTATTATTGCCAACGTTTCATCCTAAATTGTAAGCCGTTTTCAGGGATATGCGAGTGTTGGAGGGAGAGAGAGTCCCCTGCTTTAGGGTAACTTAATCAGATTCTTATTAGATATTTTTTGTTGGGGTTCGGTCGAGGTAGATCCAATTTTTAAAAATGTGTTTTTTTTTTTAATTTGTATACACGGTTTTAAATTTTATTTTTTCGAACTACCGTTTTCGAACCCGGTCTATATACATAATAATATCTACGGTAAAAAAAATTCTCTATTTAATCAAATTCTCTTTCTCTATCACTCACATTGCTCTGAAGATGGCCTACACTTAGGCGAAACTTAGGCAAAAAACAATTTTTTTTTGTTAACAAATTACTTGGTATTTATTTCAATCCCAAGACCAAGCCTTCCTCATAAAGCTCGACAGTCAACTATCTCCAATTAATAATTTCATCATTTAAAAAAAACAAAAAAAAAACTATGCACATCTAAATATTTGATCATCAATTTATTAATAGTAAAAAACTTGTGTGTGAATGAAAAAATGCATATGGTGCCTATAACCTAACTTTTGTTGGTTGTGTCATTTGTTAGAATATAAATTTTTCCTAGGCCAAAATAAGAGAGGTAACCCCTACCCTGGGCGGAAATAACTGATCACAAAAAAATAAAACAGTCAAAGTGGATGACTACTGGATACTGGCAAGAAAAGCGCCAAGGCAGTCAAAGATATCCTGTTAGTATCCCATTTTTGTTTTTGGGCTGTAAGTACTGCTCAAGGCTTGTATATAAACTCAGAAGTCTACTCCGTGCCATGAATGTCTGTAAAAAGATGGTGAGAAGAATATAGCTCCTCAGCCACAACCTAAAATAATTAAATATAAAATAAAATAACGAAATAAAAGGATTTTCCCCAAAACAGACAGGTTAGCATTATTGATTTTATAGTTTTCTTGTCGTGGCTTTATCATCAGGTCATAAAAGAACAAAAGAAAAAAAAACTAATATTAGAAGCATATTATCCCCCTTAAACTGTCGAATATTTAAATTATTATATTTATTTTTATTTGAAGAATTATTTCACCTATCTAGTTCATTACTTAAATAGTTTTTCCAGACATTATGCAGTAAGAGACATCAATAGTAGACTGAAAACATTTTGGAACAACGTTAGCAAAGGAGGAAAAAAAAAAAAAAAAAAAAAAAAATTAGAAGCGTCAGTGAAGGTCATGTGATCCGTTCAGGTCTTGCAATCCTGGCACTGCGGGTTCAAATTCCGCCCTGGACAAGCTTTTATCGAGAAATAAAAGCTTGCACTAAACCATGGATGTTTAGAATGGAATGGAAACCTGTAGCTATAAGCTAGCTAGCATCTTGGCTGCAGTTATTTAAAAAAAAAAAAAAAACCAACAACAACAAAGAAAAAAATAAAATTAACTTTTAATTTTTTCTTTAACTCAGTATTATTTAAGACATGTGTATTTATATAATTATAGTGTACATTTCATTTGAATTACTTTTATAAAAGAAAATAAAGGAAGTTAATTGACATTACAAACTAAAATTGTAAAAAGTGTTAAGTACTATTTATGAAAAGCAAAAAAAAAAAAAAAAAATTAAATTTATTTCATAACGAAATCAAGCTGAAATTAAGGAGCTTAAATAGTGTGTATTTATACTTAAATATAGGGTGGAAAAAATATAAATAGTTATATTATTTAGTGAAACGACTAACAAAATACACATAACAGGTTATTGATTAACTACTTCTGTTTATTACATTTTTAATTTCATTTAAACTTATTTCTTATTATGGCCTTTATGTAATATCAGCCAAAAATGAAGATGGCATACTTGGAAAATAAAGGGCTAGTGAAAAATACTTTAAGCCGTAGAGAATGATTGATGAGAAGCCCTTCCTTCCAAATTTTCGCTGTAAACATTTTCTGTAAAGTTTCGTGGTCATTAGGGTAGCTCAAAACTTTGACGTGTCCACAGGAAGTTCACTAAATGTTCTACCTGAATATGTCAAAGTAACTTCAAATATATTACACTCAAACACTATGTATATACTTCACATTCATTTAAAATGAATGAATTATGAATTTATTGTTATTTAATTATGGAGATATTCAGGATTGGAAATAAATTAGAAAAAAAAAAAGTTAAATAATTAAAATACTTTTTTTTATCATCATATTTAGGAATTACATTATTTTATGCTTAGAATTTTGTAATTTGATTACATGGGGAGAAAAATTATCGAATAAAAAGTTTCAAATGAGGAGAGAAAGAGTCCAGTAACATCACTCTCAAATCAAATGGAATCCATGTTCCCAGGAGTTCCTGAGGCCATCTGAGTTTGAGTTGGCAGGTAGGGTTGTAGGAATCAAATTGTAGGACAGGGACTGGGCAAATGTATGGCAGGTTCTGGAGAAGCCGCTGAAAATGAAGTAATGGAGCGAAGGGATATTAAAGTCACGTTGAAGGGAAGAGTTGGATACATAATAGGGAACAAGTGGAGAGTTTTTGGCTGTACAGAATATTAGTAGAAGTTGGTTGAGGTTCGGCCAGCTCATGACTTCACCATTCCCATTTACTCCATTTTTTCAATCAAGTTCGAAGGTGTAATATCAATCACCTTCAACGAATTTCCTCCGTACATCACTTAAAGTACATGTATCTAATTACAACTTAACTTGTTATATACGTTGCATATTTTTTTTAAATTTATTTATAAGTTTTAGTCTTCTTTTCAACCCTTCGGGCCTTGGAGGGAGGGGCTATCTACAGACTGCCATCCCACACTATATACTATGTTAACATTATTCTTGTATTTATAACATCGTTCATATATTTTATAGGCATTATATTATATTTTCCATTTGGCGTTTTTTTGGCGTTTTAATTTTAGCCCTGATTATGGCTTACATCAACAGCCGAGATATTGACATTTTTTTTAAATACACATTGGCCGAAACCCTTATCATTTTTGAACGTTTATAAAAGGATATGCATACAGTGGAATATAGAGTAAACTCAAGAGAGGTTCTTTCCTCCTTTATAAAGGCCATCCAGGTTGAGAAGAGTACGCCACTCTTTCTTGAGAAGTATACCTCAGTAAGTACTCCTCCATGGGGTTACCTGAGGGGTGTTGCGGACTCCATTGTGCTCCGCAGTAGGTGAGGGGCAGGACCCTCCTCCTCCACTTGGACTGGCCACAACCCCCGGAACTTCTTCTACGACCCCCCAACCCTCGGCCGGAAGGAATCAATCCAAACCCACTTATCCCCTCTGGACTGCTTTCCCAAGAAAACTTCGCCCTTTGCTAAGAGCCAAAAAAATAATATAAAACGTATAAACTGGAAATAAGTTGCCATGCTCAGTTCATGCTATTTCTATACATGAAATATCCTTTGAAAATTTTTCCCTGCTTGATAGTTGATACAAGTTTTAATCAAAAATAAATAAGAAAAATTATTAAGGTTATTATTAAAACAAATGCAATTGTATTTGTAAAAACCCAGTCAGTAGTTTATTTAATTAAAAATAACATAGAATCTATAGACTCACATCACATTCAGATTTAAGTTTCAAACGGAAAACCAGCTAAAGCGTACACATTACGTCATATATGACATTTGAATTAAATGCTTCATAAAAAATAACTCTATTCCACTTTCAACTATATTCTGATGTAATTAATGAGTGATATATAAAGTTTTATATAAATTTAACTTAATACATTTTGCTACCAACAGTCGAAATTACATGCTCATATGTATATACAGTAAACTGCCCGCGATGTTTCATTTTCTATATATGTGTGTGTGTGTGTGTGTGTAAATATAAAAAATTTGCGTTTTCTTGAAAAATTACATCTATCCATTTTACATCTATTTTGTCTTAAACACTTTATACATAAGGCTAGCAATAACGAATATATTAATATTTTTAATTTTGATACTAAGAAATTTAATCTAAACCCACTCGAGCAATTTTGACCATTAACGAACTCATCCAACGGTTTAAAAAGAAGCTTAATTACCAAATTTGGTTTCATTACTTTAAAAATTACGGACGCTAGAGTGCGTCTAGAAATAAAACGTGTAAATTTAAATAGTTTTAGCCTCTCCAATGTAGGATCGGTGAAGATCTGTTAAAATTTTTCACACACAAGAAAAAACTTTAAACATATCATATTTTTAGCTTTACCTTATTAAAAAATTTTTTTTTTCTACATTTGGAAATATGCTAAAATTGTTTTGATAGTTCTTCTAGGAAGAAACTTACGAGTTTCATTTTCAGATACCAGTAACCTGCCAGACTCGGGTATTGACCATTGATCCATTGGGATGGACTCAACCAAGAATGGTTCATCATTGTTGCTCGTCTGGTTGGTTACTTACTGGGCTCTGAAGATGGAACTTCACGCACCAAAAGCGGACTTCAATCCTGGAAATTAACTTCATGTTTTGGGAGGAAGTCATGAACTTTGTCGACAGATGCTGATAGCTTATACAGTCAGCAAGTCTGCACCTGGTCACGCAGACCATGGCGCCAAACTCAGTTGTTTCATTAAGTCAGCCAACTCAACCTGCCAACTAATCAAGATGGCTCCGAAACTTAAACTCTATTCAACTTAATAAAAAATGCTAGACCACAAAATGCTTGGAACCGTGAGTGAAACCTAAAATGATAAAATTAAGAGTTTTTTGACCGTAGATGTTATTATTAGATGATTTTAGTTAGGGTTCGGTCAAGGTAGATCCAAAAAAATACAAATTTAATTTTTTAAAGATTTTCTGCCTATTAATATACTTTTTTAAATTTGTATTTCTTTGGATCTACCTTGACCGAACCCCAACTAATATCATCTAATATTTAAAAGATAAATAATTGTTTTACTTTTTAAAAAAAGTTACCTGAATAAATAAAAATAATTTTCTTTAAGGATTGCGGAATCACTTTTTCCAGACTTAATATTGGTTTATTCAGATGTTTTTAACTTTTTCATTGAGGAATTTTGAAAATTACTCACGGAAATGTCAAATATTTGTGGCATATACCATGATTCATTAAAGATGAAGTTGGTAAAAAATAGATGTAAATTATGATATTTAGTTTCGACAATTCGAAAAAAAAAATGCTACGGAAAGGTGGTGTGGAAAAAGTGCTCGCCAATCGTAGTTACATTATTAAATTTCATAATTAATAAGAGTTTCTATAAATGCTTTGTAGTACCTAAATGTTAAATTACATTTATGTCTATTAGGGTTCTACATAGTTTTCGTAACTCTAATAACAATGAAGATATTTCGTCATAAATAAAACCTGCCACACTTAGATAATTCTCCATGAGTAACATAAGAACAATAGGGACAAGAAAAAATTTTAAGGGGACGACAAGAAGGAGCAAAATTTGTACAAAATGGTGTGTGTTAAGTGACACAACTATAATACTAACATTCTACAATTTGTATTTGAGGACTACAAATCTATCCAGTTATGAAACAGTCAAGTAACATCAGAGCTCATCACATTTTATCATGTTTTATCATTGTTACTTTAATGTTCTTTATCAGATTTACATAAATAATATTATACATAAAATTCACTGACTCTATAAGCCTATAATGTACCAAGCATTCTCACTTTTACGACTGCCTACTAAAATCAATCATATTTATTCATTATACATCTTTCTTATCATAAATTGCTTTTTACTTCTATTAAATTTTTACAATATTATTTATTTCAACTGTTCCTACGAGTTTCATTACTTACTATTAGTTGTAATAGTAACTACTAGTTCGGGTGAACCAGCACATTTTTTAATCACTCAATACTCAATTCTAACATTTTAATACTTCTTGAAGAATCTAAAGTTCTGAAATTTTATTTATATTAACTGTAAGATTATTATTGGAAATATCAATAAAGTTATTTCATATTGAAATATATATTTATTACATAATTAATATAATGATATTTATATTATGTTGTGGGCAGGTAAATATTTACTATATTTAGAGTTAAGTGATAAAATCCGCTTACATGAAGGAAAACATTGGGTGAAAGAAGACTTGGAGGAACATCTGGCAGTAAGCCCAACAAGGGTTTTGTCTGTCTCTAAACAACAATCCAAGACTGCTATCTGGAGAGCGGGCCCCGCAAACCATTCAGGAAACGGGGGGAGGGGGGTATTAGGGGGTTGGGGGTTGGCTTTCCCCACGTGAACGCACCCCTTCCCCATCCGCCATTTCCTCTTTATAGAATTAATATTATTAAATCAGAGGAGGACCGCTACAAGGCCCAGAGCTGATTAGAGAGTCTCTGGAAGCTAAAGTGGAGAGTTTGCATCTAAAGTGTCCCGACTCTATAGAGGCAGCCAGCCAGCTGGGACTCGGGCTACCCCCTGCGCCATCCCCCAAGCATACACAAACTGTGATAAAGGGGTATTGCACCCCCTGGAGAACTGAAAGGTAATTACTGGCCCGATCACCTACGCAACTCCCACCACAACTTCTGCCCCTTCGAACTTATTAAAAATCATCAGCTGAGAGTTATTACTCAACCAACTTTCCACAACTCATTTTCCCCATCGAAACTTACGTCGATAAACAACAAGATTCTTCTTATAGATCTGGGGATACGACAGCCTAGTGGTTCTGTAGCTAGACTCCCCAGCCCGAAGGGCCGATACTCGCTGAGCACTTCTTAATTCTATGTGACTTTCTATGCTTTGCTATTGTATTGTCGTCCCAGAGGAGTCCTGCTGCAATTCTGTGAGCACACAACCTTAATTGTGTACCACTTCCTAGTGAATAGTAAGAAATCGTGCGGTTTAAGGTTGATATGACATAACTTCTCCAGTGTGTCATGGATCAGAAGTCTTTATTTATTTCCTTTTTTTTAAATCGACTTCATTGCTCATATTAAATTGCAATGTCAATATTAGGAAACGCTGAAAATAAATATTTGCGGATAGTTTTCTGCAAGAGATGCCTTAAGAAGACTGGAAGCATAAAAAAACTAAAATAAAGAAACGAAGCGAGGAGTACTTTTGTGTGTCAAAATTCAGCGTGTTAATACCCAATATATGGGAGGGATGTTAGCGGGGTAAGGGTTCCTGAATATTAATAGACGTCAATACATTTGATTGACACATGGGGTTACTTGCGGATTGATTATAGACTACTCACAAAAACTGTTCTTATCAGGAAAACAGTAAAGCTCCAACATGAATTCTATTTACGTCTGAGTGACCTTCGCGACGAAAGGTAACAATTTGTCTGTTCGTCGCTAAGGAGCCTCCTGTGTTGGCAACTGTCTCCAGCGACCACTCACAATTATCCTAGGCATTAGGTCTGTCAATCAGCGGCAAAAACAAATATTTTGACAAATTTTATAAGAAATCTATATACCTATCTACTTTGTCAAATTTCAAGCAAATTACTCAGTACAAAGCAATGGTTACAGTGAATATTGAAGGAATTCAACTATTATATAGTTCTCATCAAAGATTTTTTTAACATTTTTTGGAATAATGTCCCTCATCCTACTAAGCAACATTAAAAACATAATAGTTACTACTGTGTGTGTGTGTGTGTGTGTGTGTGTGTGTGTGTGTGTGTGAACGATATTAATTTTTCTTATGAACATTTCAATTAAGTTATGTAAATTCAGTTGCGTAAAATCGGACTAGGAGTGGGATATTTCCCACAATGTTAGTCAATTTTAAGTAAAATAAAGTATATTCTTTTATTATTCTATCACTTTAGAAACAACTTAAAATTGAGGCCAGTCACAATTTACATACACACACACATATGTATGTATTTAAGTTTGAATAAATGTGTGTGTAAGTGAAAATTTTAGCGGCTATTATTTTTGGTATCCATTAGCTAGGATCGGAGAAAATAATTGAATTTTCAAGAAGTTTTTTTGAGAACAATTCAATAGCAACATTTCTTCTGAACTAGCTCATAGAAAAATTCCTTCTGAACTAGCTCATAGAAAAAGAAAAAAACAGTTTGTCTTCATAAAAATTAACACTCGCTTGGAAGAGAAAATAGTTTATTTTAAAATATGGGTTTGAGAGTGAATTTTTTTTTTTTTAACAGAAAAGCGTCAAGGGGAAAAATAAAATCAGAATTCTCATGGTATCGAGTTTCAACCTGATTTACGAGATTCTGTCCAGAACACGAAATTAAAAAAAACATTGCATAATAAAATATTACATAATTGATTGCCTGTCAGAAAAGAAAGGTAATTTCACTCTTTCACTTATCGAGCTGGAATCTTTTTCCCAAGAAAGAGGTATACTCATGAACGCCCAAAAGAATGTTTTAAAACGTCTTACATTTTTCCACTGTAAGCAGTTAATTTTCTTACGCAAGTAAAAAAATATTTTAATATGTGTTCTTTAATAATAATTCTATTAATTAAAATAGCACAATATTGTTTACGCCATATGAATTTCTCATTGAGATTCAAATAATGAAACATACAACACATCTTAAAAGTAAATTATAACTTTGACACACCACTTGCGTCATAAAGAGATAAACCACAACATTATTCAATAAACTGTTCAAAACATTATTTATAATTGTGTGCAGCAGAGGACAGATATGAATGAAATTAACTAGACGACACCAAATAATTTCAAATTTACCACAAAAAGTCCTTTCTAACAAGAGCTATCTCTTTTTAGAATAACTTTTAAGAATACAAAAAAAAAAAAAAAAGATAAAAAAATTAAAAGAAGGATGCACTTGTTAAATGGCACATTCGATGCCCACGAACGATAGTTTTAGCCGTATGTCTGTTAGAGAAATTTTGACACTTTAAATTGTAATTTAACTACCTCAGTGGAAATGTACCTATGTGTCTATCAAAACTCAGTTCCGACAAGCAAATTGTCTTCAATGAAGACAAGGGCTGGATAAACAATAGTGACGCATGGCTTTTATTTAATACATTATTAAATAAAAATACAGAAAATAAAAAACAACCAAGTTCTGAGAGAAGTAGGATATGTGACTAAGGAGTATAGAGCCATATTCACTGGGGTATCCGTGCCCTTCAATGAAAAAGATAATATGTAATACTTTTGATTTAGCCCCTTTTATAAGGAAAACATAACTTTTTTTCTTTTTGCATTTCTAATTTAGAGATATTTTAACATCATAACATTTTTTACCATACAAAAATCGACTGAGTAAAATAAGAATAAAAGATGAAAGCATGAAAATAAATAAATGGAGCATTAAATGCCATTCAAAAATGAAGAATTATTTTATTTAACTTGAAATGTTTGTCTTATCCTTATTTAATTAAACTGTCAGATCACAGACATGGACAAATACTGTTTATTGAAAAATAAAAAAAATTTTTTCCAATTTTTTGGACGGAGGTAAATTAATATTTATCTGGAGTTGATTGATTGGAACTGATGTGAACTCTTAAATAGCTGAAAATTTTTAAATATAAAATTCATTTATTTAAAAATAATAATTTATTGTTTCAAAAATTGTAAAACTATATATTTTATAATTAAATGTAAAACATAGTATCTCTAAAAAGTACAAATAAACAACTAGAATGGCGATTGAGTTTTATTTTTAGTTGGTGATATATATCAAAATATAAAATATCTTTAATCTTTAATGTTGGAGTGATTTTTATTTGATAAGAAGAAACACTTAATGCATTGCTTTTTTGATTTTTTTAATATTTATTTATTTTTAAAAGAAATTTTGCCGAAACATGCCCAGCTGCTAGGGGCTAAGCTCCCTCGGAAGCAGGTGCCGTAAGTTTCACCCCAGGGAGCACTTCTTTTTAATCATGCTACTAACATCCCCTGTCCATGGCACCCCCTCCCTCCCTGTTCCGTCGTCTTTTTAGGGGAGAGTTTTCTTCTTTTTCTTTTTTTTTTTTCCGTTTTATTTTTGCTAACAACCCCGACCACTATAAAAGGAAGAGATTTAATGAGATCTGAATATCTAACACCTTACTCTTCTTAGGCCAATTATCTTTTACGAGGTTACGGATCCCTGGAGGAATTTTCCAGATAGGGAAACTTCGGCTGATAGCGGAATTTACATGATAATGAAGCTCTAGTCTTACAAACTTTCAAACCTCTACGGCTCTGCACTGTAAGGTTATATTAATTTTTATACCCTCTCAAATAAACAATAATTGATTAAAGTCTAGAAAGCCAAGTTTACAACAAAATTTTCAAATATACACTAAACTAAATTAGAAGATTTTATTTGGGGTTCGGTCACAGTAGAACAAAAAAATATAAATTTAACAAAAGTGTATTTTTTTAAGATTATCTGCCCTTTAAAAAAAATATAAAAAATACACTTTTGTTAAATTTGTATTTTTTTTTTTATCTACCTTGACCGAACCCCAACTAAAATCATCTAATAATAATATCTACGGTCAAATTAACTCTTCATTTGAACACTAAACTAAAGTGTAATGTATAGAATATTATTCAATATATTTAAAGGAACATTAAAAAAAAAATTTTAAATGAACTCCCAAAGTACAATAAATCAAATCACTGACAAACTGCAAAATGCTACTAAGAATTTTACACAATATCAAACAAAGGAATTTCAAGAAAAAAATTCTACCTGTAGTAATTATAAAAACAAAGATATATTTAACAATTTAATTATATTAAGAGTCAATGCAAACATAAGGTACATCGATAAGGTCACAATGTGAGTTTTGTAGCCATGAGAACATATGTATGTTTTTGTACACAACTACAGGACTGGAAGTGATCAATGAAATTTAAATTTAATAATAGTATCAATTAAGGTATAGAGCTTCGAAGACCAATGCAATTTAAATCCTCTCTCTAACTCATTGTTCGCTAAGGAGAGAAAATTCCAAGGAAGATAATACTTTGAAAACGGTACAACATGCGGCAGTCCGGTACCTCAACAAAATAATAAAAAAAGGCTTCAATCAAAATCCAATAATCCTTATCATGGCGAATTCTGAAATGGAGTGTAGATGACACTAGACTG
Organism: Oncopeltus fasciatus; assembly: GCA_000696205.2. Classification (NCBI taxonomy): domain Eukaryota; kingdom Metazoa; phylum Arthropoda; class Insecta; order Hemiptera; family Lygaeidae; genus Oncopeltus; species Oncopeltus fasciatus. The sequence continues at coordinate 715,135 of KZ806900.1, read as the reverse complement.
AATCCCTCTATCTGTTGTAGCAGAATTAGTTAAATCTTGGACAATATTAGGCCCCACCATATTATGGTACTTCATTTAACGATCAAGTAACCACTCTTTAAAGACTTACTTGAATTGATTTGTTTATTATTTAAGAAAAATAATAAAGCCACTCACACAGCATGGCCAGGCTGGAAACACATGTTTGCAGTGTGTTTATTCGCAATCCAGGGCACCTCGAAAAAGTTTAGTCACCAAATCGCACTAGCCGCCCGATTTTTTCTTTTAATTAATAATAGTACCCAATAACGGCTGGAAACTCTAAGAAGCACAATAGGAACCCTTAGGATAGTCAGAAGCACAGAAAGAAAAAAAACACTTCAAATAGCGCTAATGACCATCAGCAGTCGATGCGCACTATAAAAAAAAAAAAATTAGTACCCAGTAATTATATAAATAGTGACCTAAGACTCATGAGTCCGAAACCCGTCCAATGGGCTTAACTGTTTTTATATTATTATCTAATTAACATCTTATATTTTATGTACACGTAGGCTTCGACGGTCGTCAGATGTATTTACAGTTTCTTTTTCCGGGTTGGACCGTGTCAAGTTGTTGATAGTTGCCGAGCTTTCGCACATCATGTGATGGCTTCTTCAGGGCTGAAAAGAAGCCCTGAAGAAGCCATCACATGATGTGCGAAAGCTCGGCAAATAACAACAATTTGACACGGTCCAACCCGGAAGAAGAAACGGTAAATACATCTTATCTTTTAACTAACAATTCATAAATTCAATTTAAAATTTATATCAAAATCGTTTTGTTAATATACTCCATTGTATTTAGCTTTAACCGTTTCATGTTAAAATAAAAATTTAGAACCTTAATGCCTTAACTTAAGCAAATTTGAGGAAATATCTGAAAGCTACGTAAAGATAGACTTCCTCAAGGGAAATCAACTGAAAATTGTTTAGACACTAGAATTTCCCGCCATGTCACTGGAGGATTGGATCAACAGGACGATCAACTCCTGGAGGACAGTGAGGGAAAAGGAGACAAAGGAGATGGAGAAAGGATTGGAGTACGAGCAACAGGTATTGGATATTAGGTGGAGTTTTCCACTCACCACTTGGAATACCCAATAATCCTTTCCGAAGAGATCGAGAATGACTCCATTACAGTTCCTCCGATCTCCTTTCAAAGGATTCCTTTCAGAGATGAGGGACCGATCTTCAAGTAGTTCTGAATGAGTTTATACCAATAATAATGGACAGTAATCATAAAGAAATCCAGTTGAATTTGTCTCGTATGATTACGATTAATTTGCTGAAATTAGTCAGGATTTCGGACAGGATCGGAAAAATAAAATATTCCAAAATTGTTGGGTAATTATTTTATTATAGCCGACATTTTGACTTAACTTTTAAGCCATCATCAGGGCGATGAAGGGGAGATCTACGAGGGAGGTTTATGGCCACATCTCAGAATCCAGATCTGAGAAGGAATAGTTCAGCACTCCGAGATGCGACCATAAACCAGGATATATCCTGATGACTTACAAGTAGGGTCGAAACGTCGGCAATAATAAAATAATTACCCAACAATTATGGAGTATTTTATTTTTCCGATCCTTTCCGAAACCCTGACTAGCTTCTTCAGCATAACCATTGCAACCAAACTACAACTAATGCAATTTATCCATTCATCACTGGGTCGGCGTAGGACAAGAGACTCCTCTATATTAAACGCCATTTTTCTGCCAAGTTATTGACTCCCCAAAATGATATTCCTCATCTGATAAAACAGAGAACAAAAATTGACACACAATTATGACACGCTGAATCGCCCAATAAACGTCTTAATATATAGCCATAACAAATAGCCAATATAAAAAAATATATAAAAACAGAATATATTAATATATATGCGAAGCCTAATGAAATAAACATAAACTTGTTTCGCCTGAGCTGGGTAAGTTAAGTAGAATTTCCATATTTCATTAAGTGCATAAATCACAGTAAAGGAAGAACTATATCTTAAAAGCCGGAGATATTAGTAAAAAAAGAAGAAGACCATTATACCTGACTTAGAAGGAATAAGTACTCTGTCATTAAAGTTATATTCGTAAATACATTTTTTATAAAACCATTTGGGAAAAACATAATATAAGAAAAAAAAATAGATTTCACATCCACTTTAAATCTTAAAAACTTTTTCTTAACTAAAATAAAACTGAAAACATCAATATTATAAATTTTGTTCTTCCCAAAAATCCCCTCCCGTCACTTTAATTTAACTAATGAAATAATTGAATAGTTTGCAATAAAAACACAAAATAACGAATTTGTAAATATTATTTTTTGTGGTATTTAATCCCACGTAAACTTTAACAATTATTAGTGCAAGGGAACAGAATAAAAAATCTAACTGCCCCAGCCAGGACTCGAACTTGGATCTCCTGCTATCCGGGCCGGTGCATTTACCAATTATGCTACCGGGATAAGTCTGATAAGTTATTAAATTACCCGCACTAGTGTCGAGAGTCCTGGGTGGGATAGTTAGATTTTTTATTCTTTTCCCTTGCACTAAAAATTGTTAAAAATAACGAATTTGGTTTCTGTATTTTAAAACAGTGATGTCACGGTAGGCGGGCATTATTCCCGTACCTCCTTTCCCGCCAGTCTAGAGCAAATATTAGTGATAATACCTTTTACACTTATTGTTCTCTCCGGTTCTTATCACATAATCTTCTTTAGCTTCATCTGCAATTCAACGTGGGAAATCTGCTCGGATTGCGAGGCTCTCGCGTGACGGATTTCCACATCCATACCACCTCCAAGGCTGAAGACAGCTGATACAACAAAAGCGAGTGAGAGTGAGAGGACTCAATGGGAACAGCCCTGAAATAGATGGGGGATGATGGGCGGGGGTGGTTGAGTCCTGATTAATCATGGATGGGAGTTGGGATGGACAACGGAATTCTGACTGGGTTGGAGCACGCAAACATCTCGTCAAGGGGCATCTCGTTATCTGCCGGGCGAATCCGACTTTTAGCCCCAGCTCAGACACAGATTTCCATTAAAAATGGTGCCCGCAATGCTGACTCATAATGGTGTTGAAAGGGGGACACGGATAACCTGAGTAAGTCTTCTCAGTCACAGAATCAATACCCTACAGCTAGTTTTATTTAAATTTATGCTCGTATGCTAAAGTAGTATCAGAAAATTGTTATCTCTAACCAATTAATGAGAGGGAATAGAATTAAAAAATCTATAAGCAATTAATGAGAGGGAATACAATATAAAAAACTATCTGTCCCAGCCAGGAATCGAACCTGGATCTCCTGCTATCCGGGCCGGCGTGCTTAACCATTACACCACAAGGACCTGTCCTGGAAGTGTAATGGTTAAGCACGCCGGCCCGGATAGCAGGAGATCCAGGTTCGATTCCTGGCTAGGACAGATAGTTTTTTATATTCTATTCCCTCTCATTAATTGTTTAAAATTTACGTGGGATAAAATACCACAACCAAATAAAATATTTATAAATAAAAAAATCTATCTGTCCCAGCCAGGAATCGAACCTGGCTACCACAACCAAATAAAATATTTATTGTTATCTCTGGATTGCTGCATAGAATAAAGAGTCCTAAATATATACCACTTACAATAAATAAATAAATAAATTGACCTGACCGGAGAACTACCCAGGCACCCTTTCAGTGTGCAGTAGGTCAAGGATAACTAATTGTTCCCCATGAGCATCATGGCCATTTCTTAATGGGCTTTAAAAGATATCATAAACATAAACATGAAATAATGTGTGTTCCAGGTGTTTAGATAATCCCAGCTGAAACTTAATTAAACTATACATACAAAACACGCGTTTATCTTAAAATTTAGAAAATGGAAAGTAATATTTATTTAAAATATGTAGAAAACCAATCATTGTATAAATATAATAAATTTTATTATTAATAGCTTTATTATTTTTTTTTTATTAAAGTTTTATGCTATTCATTGTCATATTCCTGGAACTCATCTATTTTTAAGCTATGCGAGGCTCAAATTTTACATATATNATATATATATATATCATTACATACTGTTTACATATACATTTCTATGAAAATATTATAACATAAAGTGAATACCGACACATTGTGGGTACTTATATAAAAATTACTATCGGGAATTTAAAAAAAAAATGAACATGTGTTTATTTTGTTCGGTTTCTGTGCGAAAAAAATTTCATACTAATAGCAAATTATGAAGGACTAGAGATAAAAGCACAGCTGCAATGTAAAATCAGATTAGATAGTGAGTATTTGTGAGTGGGAAAACGCACACACAGACAACAAAAAAATGTTATCAGCCCCAGTGAGGATCTCATCCCACTCTCACTCACTCTCTCTCTCTCTCTCCCTGATACCTTATCGCAGTGTCAAATACCGCAACACGAAATCTGTCAGCGGGGAGCGACTCCTAAAAGGAATTAATTCAGACATTTTTTTTTTTTTTTGTAGATAAAACGTTGTGAGTGTGCCCATGGGAAATTACCAGAGAGAAGTTGGTGCAAGCCCCATAGAGTTTTAACGACAGCCACCACCCCACTCCTGGTCAGGTATTGTAACAATAGGCAAAGTTAATTAAAGGCAACTGTATCGGCCTGTGACGGAGAGATAAAAGTTGAATTTAGGAGGGAGAACTCACTGAAAGCGATAGCTGTTCTCCTAGAATTCACGCCAGATATACCACTGACTCTCCCTTATCACTGACACCAGCAAATACAATTTAAATTAATATAGTGAATTTAAAATAAAATAAAATAGACATTTTCAATACCAAGAAAAATCGAACTCTTTGCGACGGAATCATGATTCAATTTAAAAAAAAAATACTTTCTTACATATTTAAGAGTAAGAACTAATAGAATGAATAATAATGAAATTTAGAACATAACGATACTTTAAGATTTAATGTTCAAAAGGAGAGTTTGTTGACCGTAGATATTATTCTTAGATGATATTAGTTGGGGTTCGGTCATGGAAATGTGAACTTAGGGACAGGACGTCCTCTCTCATCTTCATGATAGCCCTGAAGATGGCTTGCAATGTAAGCCGAAACGTTGGCAGATAATCCTTTATTAAAAAATACATTTTTTNCATGAATCAGAGAAAAGTGAAAATAAAATTATCAATAATGAAGAGCGAATAGAAAAGGATCCTGATTTAATGAGAATTTTAATTTTATACTGAGAAACCTAGCTCTTTTAAATATCACGGGGAAAACAAATGTGAGCCCTGGCTTGGTAAGATCCCCAGTAGTATACACTGGAGAACACTTGCGTCTTGCACTCAGTTATCTCAGTTACAGTCACTAGCTATGGAGTTTGCTTCATTTCTTCAAATACAGTTTTATTGATAGTCCTTAATAGAATTGACTTGTTTATTGATAAAGTAAATTCATTAATTTAAATTGAAATTTTTTAGCTGAACAGCTTATCTAGATGCTGAATGAAAAGCTTCCTTTCATTTTAAAATATAATGTATATCTTCAATAATATTTAATTATGATTATAAAAGGGATTGTCTGAAATATTTAAAAATGTATAATAAAAAAAACCAGTCGACAAAACAACCTCTCAGTTACACTAATATATAGAAAGTAGAAGCATTTGACTTTTAGAAATAGATAGCAGATGATTAATGGGCAAAGTGAGCAGTTGGAAAGTGAGCAGTGTAGACATTTGTTAAAAAGTAATATTGAAATTGACCTCATAAACAGGACATTTTTATGATGGACACACTAACTCAAAAATAATTGTAATAATCATTGATTATTCAAGCATGTTTGTATCTATAATAAAAAAAAAGAATGAAATAGAAAAAAATACGGTGAAAAATGTACATGACAGAGTGTCGAGAAGCCAATTTTTTTTTTTTTTTTTCTATTTCATTGGTGAACTCATCATTTTCCTTCCCCACTAAGAGGCACATATTTCATAAAAATTCAAGAAGACATATACTCAATTAAAAATATAAACATTTATAAAAGCTTATATTTTTTTTTAAATTTACAGCATCATCAGCATTTCAGTATCTTTCAAAGGTAACATAGCAAGAAAAATAAAATAAAAATTGAAGACTGAAAATTTTAAAAATGGTCACATTGTATTTAATAAAATTCAAACACACACATTCATACAAACTAAACTTAATGCATAACTAAGATATGAAAAAAATTGAAAGAATAACTTTAAGGGAAATATTATATCTATAATAAAAAGATTTTTTAATTTCTATCTACAATTCATAAAATTAAAAACCACATGAAATAAAACAGACTAATAAATAAACAATAAATAAGCAAATAAAGCAACAGAAACATTTCAAAACAGAAATCATAACCCATATCAATCAAGGACAATATAATATTCCAGTGCAAACTGAAAATAAAACCAAGCCTAGTAATCAAAGACAAAAAATGCTTTAACTGAAAATAATTAGAACCTCTTATATGTGAAAAAAACAGTCTAAATAGAAATTTTTCACATCAAAATTTCAGTAGTGAATTTAATTTAATGCTTTACATATTTGATGAAGTCATATATTATTTTTTATGATCAATTATGATTGATTAATTTTTAAAAAAGTAGATATAGTTTTGAGAATAGGGGTTTTTTCTTCCAATATTAAATTTATTTTTCCTCGACATACAGAGCTTTTTTTATGATCAATTATGATTGATTAATTTTTAAAAAAGTAGATATAGTTTTGAGAATAGGGGTTTTTTCTTCAAATATTAAATTTATTTTTCCTCGAATACATCTACACTCAATTTTATCCAAGAATGAACTCATCAAAAATATCTGCAGATAAAAGCTCAAATACTCACAAACAAAGACCTAATTTTAAACAGTCCCACTTTCCTAGCAACGAAGTAAAATCAATAAAGTATTTATAGCGTTACATATTAAAAACATGAAAGCTTTGTAGTGAAGGGATACATAATCTCTCGAACAATATCGAAAAGAAATGGAAGTTCTTGTGTAAACTAATAATAATAACAAGCATATTTTTCTTCCTAAGAGTATAAAGAGCCACGTCTCTCACAACCAAGCAAGGAATAATAAAAATATTTTTCTCGGGAATTTAAAGATGTTATGAAAGGGACATATTGTATTTCTTAATAAGAAACTGTTTATATATATATAAGCATACATTTCTGATATATAATATGCATATTGAGAGAGGGTAAAAGAGGGGGTGGGGGGTGTAACAGGTGGGCCAATATCCGAAGGAGAAAGGCGCATGCGATTGCCAGGACAGGCGGTGTCAGTATAATAGCTGGCTGGCGTTATTGCCATACAGCCCTCTATATTACTTTCTTAGTCGCCGTCAAAGGCTGGTAGCTCATCTAAACGGGGCCGTCTAATTCAGCAAGGCTCAAACCTGGGGCCTTCTCTACCCCACACTCTACCTACAGCAGCAACAGTATATATATACACACACATACATATTTATATGATTATTATTATTAAAAACGTCTAGGAAGGAGTAACTTAAAATTTTTCAGAACAATTTTTAGTGCAAGGGAACAGAATAAAAAATCTAACTGTTCCCTTCCTTTGTACTAAAAATTGTTCAAATTTACCTGGGATTAAATACAACAAAAAAAATTTATAAAATTAAACTTATCAGATTTTCCATGTTCCAATGGAGATGAGGAGAGGAAAAAACAATGTAGAGCAAGACATTGCTAGAATGGATCGCCATGACAGGTATTACAATTCTGGGGCAGAAATATTAACAATTACCTAACGAAATATCATCTTTAATATGTGTCATTCTTAAGACCAAAAAAAGTGACAGAAAACGAACTTAGAAAAAATATATTTTTCACTTGTTAAATTCCAGAATTCAAAACATTAATAAAAACAATATTTCGATTAATACTTTCTTTCAACATTTCTACTAGGCATCCCTACAGTTTAAGCAAAAAATGAGTTTGTTGACCAGTTTACGACATAAAGTTTAAATCGGAACATTAGAATTTCTATATTCTATACAAGGGAGCCCAGAGTACCATCATCGAAAATTTTAAAATATTTTCCTTAACATAAGTTTTTTTTTTTTTAATTTCGTAGTTCTATAATGTAAAACAATGATATGTACTATTGGCTTAAATTATGTTCTACATACTTTTTTTTTTTAAAAGTATATTACTTGTTTTACATTCTAGGAGGTCATTGCTGTGATGAAATTTACCTTTAAAAAAAAAAAAAAATGATAAATATGAAACTGTGCAAAATATAAACCATGTATTTACAGCAATTAATAATTAATAGAGGTAGCGAAATATAGGTGTTTAATGGAGAGTTTTCCACCGTAGAGATTATTACGTTAGAGATTTTTTTCTTTTCTGGTATTGCCCCCTTTGATGGAGGCCGCTCTTCCTATTTATCTACAGCCTCACCCCCCACCTTTCCACTACCCACATTGTCCATCACAAATAAATTCCTGATCCTCAGTCAAGAACATGTGATCTAGGTGGCATCCACTCTAGCCATCATGATAGCTAGGTATGGCGAATTTTTCTACACATTCGTTTTTGTTTTTCAACAGTTTTCGATATCGCATAACTTGTACGTAGCTACGGCAATTCTATATAATAATAATGTAAATTAATTTAATTTTTTATGTTTTTCTTATGACATTGTGTTTTATTAGCCCTGAAGATGGCTTACAATGTAAGCCGAAACGTCGGGAGATAATAAAAATCATATTTTTAAGCTGTATTTTTGTATCAACCTCAACCGACCCCCCCCCCCCAAATCAACTAATAAGTATTTTTCGTTTTCTTAAAATTACCATAGGCTGTCAACAACGTATCGAACCAGCATAAACGTCCAGAAGGTGACGAGAGTTGTGGAGGTCGGTTTTCAAAGTTACGTTATTAAATAACTTCTGTAATTGACATTTGTTGTGAACATGTATTAGGAAGTAAAATGTATAAAAATAAATTTTAAAGAGTTATGAGCTACAAATTTTGTTGTAGCACTAATAATTTGGTAAAATTGGAATTAAAGAACCATATACGCCATTTATTATACACATATAATAACTACTACGCACAGACACAAACGCGCGCACACAGCTGCTCTGCTTACGTAGGTCCGGCGAGGCACTGTTTCCTCTGTCCGGGAGTAGGCCAAAGCCGAAAGAAGTCAGACCTTGCGAGGAGTGTACAAGTCCTCTGGGAAGAAGGGGTCCTGTGGGAGGAAGGATCTGGTCAGAGGACACCCACACCCTCTCCATCACAATAAACCTCTGTAGGCCGTATACTTCTCAGCTGGAGCCCACAGCCTCCGACAACACTCTGTCACTAACCGAGGGGTGTCCACCTTTATTTCTTCCCTTATTTTTTAATAGTACATTTCTATGCTGGGTATCAAAAAACAAGCCGCAAAAAATGATACCATGACTAACAAAAATTTTTCTTTTTTCAACGATTAGGAAAACCTAAAAATATAGTCAGTTAATATGTATATATATATA
>KZ806900.1:618941-671448 GCA_000696205.2 Oncopeltus fasciatus | reverse complement strand
GGGGGGGGGGGGGGGGAGGATTAGTAGTTACACATACGCAGGTACTGAAATGACAGAGTCAAAAGACTATATAATACAGTTGGAAACAAATACACAACAGAAATGGCTGAATTTAAAATGCTTTATAAATATAGATTGCTCCAATAAGTGAAATCCGGTGTCTAATTCGAATCTCACTTCAATACCATTGTAATTCCGTGTAACTGCTGGATCTGTTTTATTTGTATTTCACAGAGTAGATTTGTTTGTTTTATTTATATTTCACTGAGTGAATTTTTATATTTATATTCTGGGAGATTTTCGGAAGTAGACCCCGATTTCCACATTCTAGGACGATTTTTGTCGGGGCTCGAGCAAGGTAAATCCAAAAAAATACAAATTTACAAAATGTCTATTTTTTTAAATTATCTGCCGACGTTCCAGCTTACATTGTATGCCATCTTCAGGGCTATCATGAAGGCGAGAGTGTACGTCGTGCAATCTGGATAAAATTTTCTACGTTAAAAATTCTCATTCGTATATAATTTGGTTTTTTTCAGGTAAATAGGAGAATAGAAGTTGCGGGTTTTTTTTTTTGCTGTTTTTCTGCTCTTTGAATGGGGCATTCCGAGGCGGTTTTTAGCGCTGTGAGAAGTGTAGATTGCCTATCTAGCGCACAAGTAATTTAACAATTTCTCAGTTAAATTTAGATTTATTTATTTAGGACTCGAATTAATTATTTAAATAATACTTAAATGTTGTATAATATTTATGATGGTTCAAGTTCTACCCCTACTCCATTGCCGGGTACGTTGGAGTAGATACTTTATTGCTCCAGTTGTTTAGTGCTTATCTCGTAAGAAACAACGCTTTCGGCAGATGGTCTACTGGTCTCGTCACTCTTTCTGCATGGGCCAGGACGTAGACGTCCACCATTCAGTACCCGTCAACGATTGGAGCATGGCCAATAAGATGACGCAGGAGCATTGCTTGCTCACGACAGTAAAAGTAGTATCATAACTGGTTGGGAGGGGGGGGGGGCTGACAGTTTCCTGAATTGATCTCAATCGATTGGTACTGCTGTCCCACTCTTCATGCCAAATCTTGAACATAGATATAACATCTTCCAAAGCCCATGTTTTCGTCACACAAGTGGCATTGGAATGATGAATCTACATCCAGAGTTGCTACTTCTTAAGCGGCTTCGTTTACAGACACACCCACGTGACCCGGTACCCAGAAAAAAGTTATTTCACTGTTCCGAGATTCCAGCTATGATAGCTTTTGAAAAGGTTTTTTATAGAACTAATTGTGTAAGACGGTAACTAAGAGAATCAAACCAAGTAATAGAATGTTGGCTTTGTAAATATATGAATGAGAGCTGTATAGGATTCGTCTGTTGCAAGTAATTCTGCTAGGAATGTGCTGGGCTGGGACGGTAAAAGCATTTTAATGACAGTGTCTGGGAACATAAGTGACATTCCGACAGTTCTTACTGTTTTCGAAATGTCGGTAAAACAATTAGTTTTTCTGCTTGGTTCTCGATTATATCAGAGAACAATCCCCTGCAGAGGCCTTGGTGGTAAGGTTTTTTTATTGTTTTGTTTTTACATTTAATGAAGCTTAAATCTGTTTAACGTTCTGATAGGTCTTAGAATATGTTGCCGAGTGTTTATGATGGTGAAACTTGATAATATTTCCCGGGCTCTGATTGTTTGGATCATTAACGATTGGTAAAAAGGCGTTGATCAGATGCTTGGTTATTAAAAAAGGTTTGGCCTTGATGAGATTAATTACGAAAATAATATCTTAATCTGTTTACTTCATTAGTCTGGGTGGAGATGTTTTGAAATCGACGCAGAAGGACTCGTTGAAAAGGATCCAGAATGCATTATAAGTCCGATATTACAAAGACGGTTTACTTTCGTCGTCGAAGATTTGCGAGCAGAAACGTATATTTGACAGCAATAGTCAATTTTCAAACGAATTAATGAGTCAAATATTCTTAGCATAACATCTATGTCAAGTTGTAGCAAGATAAGTTATCTCATGTAGCCCACGGATCAATTTTGAATGTAATTAATATAGCCGCCGTCCTTTATTATAACTTGTTAATGTATCAGCATTTATGATCCGCAAAGAATGGATACGTTAAACCACTGAACGAATAACCGCGCTTCGGGAAAGTTAAAGGCATTCAGAAGGTATTAACAGGTCTGTCGGGAGTAAAGACCAATTAGGACACGGATAATGGAGGGACTAACAGAATTTTCGCCGAACTAACAGAGTTACAGGGGGCCAAAGCTAAAGAGGATTAGGAAGTTCACCTGGGATATCACGTGCGTGAGTAACAGCTCCGGGGATCACTTTACCCGGAGGAACTGCTACAGGAGCACTCCACGCGACGGACGGTTCTTTGGGAAAGAGGGGCAACACAAGAAGTTGCAATCACAATGGAGTTGCGTCAACCAAGCAGATTTTTCACTGAAGATGGAAACACGTAGAAATCAATCAATAACTTAATGTAGCAAGACAAAAAGAGTGAAAAGATAATCCTTAAGGGTTACATAATTATATACAATACTTTATTGGGAAATAAATAAATTAAAGATGAAGTGCATATACAGGTGCATGAACACTGCCAGGGCTAGGTGTATACATTGTAGTCAAAATAATTTATCTAGACAATGGTCGGAATTCAGTCAATTTGTTTTTGAATACGAATTTGGTTCAGAGCAAAAGTTAAGTACAAGAATAATGAAGACGGAGAGAGCTAACATGACTATGTGGAACAGTGTTAATAAAATAAATTTACAAACAAGAAAAGAACAGCCGAAATTGGTTTTAATATAAGAAGTCAATAATCAAATACCGAACATATTCGTTATTATGATATCAACGGTCAACTAACTTTCAGCATTTATTTTGAATTTTCATAATTCGAAATAAAATCATTTTTATATATTTGTTCTTTTTATAAGTTTTAGAACTTTTATTCAGACACTAAATTGCTTCAAAGAGCTTTAATGTTTTGTGACTATCCTTTTTGTACCTGCATAATCGTGTTATATGTATGTGTGCGTGTGTGTATATATATTTGTGCAGCGGAAACAAGTTCAAAAGTAAATTAAATTACAAAAATTTTAATGGGTGCTATAGTTAGTTGTATATTCATACTTAGTAAGATTTTTACGATAGTTTTATAGGTTACAATAATTATTTATTTATAAGTTTTACAATGATTCCTGAAAATTATGTAATTAATTAATTAGTGTTGAATCATGTGAGGGTAATAAATTATTTTTATTATTAATATTAAATTATGCTTTCAATTTATTAATTATTTCATAGCGAATTAAAAAAATTGCCCGATATGAATGAATTAAAAATTTTTTTGGGTAAGATATACAGGTTTCCATGATATTCAAAAATTTAGATAAACAAGTCTAAAGAATTTGAAGGTTGTAAAAAAAAAAAAAAAAAAAAAAAAAAATTCCTAAGCCAGTGAACAAATTGACAGAAAAAATAAAATTAGTGAAACCGAATACTAATCCACGTAACTTAAAATTCAGTTATAATAGGAGCAGTGACACACACACCCACACCAATAAGTGTAATATGTATGTTACTTCATGTGAGTATTTAGTAATTGTGCAGTAAGTTTACATTTATACGCATGCACACGTGCGCACACCACACACACACATACATTAATAAAAATATATGTTATGAATGTGATTATTCTTTGCAAATAAAGAGTTTACTTAGCGTTATGTTCACCTGTATTTTTCCCTATTAGATAAAGAATGATGACGATAATTACGGATGGGCGTTACATTGAACACAAAAGAAACAGAAGCAAAGAATGGAAAAGTAACTGCTGACTGAGCGCTAGAGATTCAACACTAGAAGAACCTTTGTCTCAGGAGTCAGTGGTACAAGGATTGGATGACCGTACGCCATGCACATGGAGAGACTACACACACTCACACATACATAATACAAGAATAAAAACTGTAAAATGCAAGACCATGTTTCCCTCGGTCGTCAGAGAGAAGCACATTAACAAAAATTAAATGCTGCAAGCTCCTAAATTCTAGAACTGTTTAAGATTGTGCATTACCGTAAACTGCTGAAGTATTCGTCAATCAGTCTCACCTGCGAAAAACAAAAAAATATTATTGTAATGCATGAAACATTCACTTTTTTTCTCCGATTCTTTTTTTATTTTGTTTTCATTAAACATTGAACGACTTTCTTTTTAATATGCATCTATTAACTAGTCAGAATGGAATAAACAAAAGCAAATTTCAATGTCGGAAAATAATGATAGCATTTATTCAAATATTTTATAAAAGCTAAATCATACTACATACATGGGTTGTTTGTAAAAATAATTACATTTTAAATATATTACATTGCCGTAATGCTAAAAATAACGAAGATTTAACGAATGTAAATGTCGATCAAACACTATGCCCCCACCCTCCTCCTCAACAGATTACAGCCATTGACGAATGCAACCAATTGCAAGCTTTGAAGCTACGGCTCAGCCAAGATCACAGAAGACAGGTCGTCTGGTCGTGGAGTTCTGGCTTGGCAAAATATAGCAGTACTCAAAAGTTTTCCACTAAATATTTTAATGTATGTATTAATTATACACACATATATATTTCTTTTTATATTACTAAGATAAAATATTTTAACATGGTTTAAGATACGTTGCCCGTCGAGTCTTATGCTGGAGAAATGAGGCAAGGATCAGAAAAATAAAATACTCATATAAAAAATAAAAATAATTATTTTAATATTACCGTCGTTTCTACTTAACTAGTAAGTCATCATCAGGGCGACAGTGATGTCTGGAGAGATGTCCAAAGGAAGTTTATGGTCACATATCAGAGTCCAGAACTGAGTTTAATTGACATCGAGTTTAGCTCTTGACACTAAGATGTGACTATAAACCTCCCTCGGAGATCTCTCCAGACATCGCTATGGCCATGATGATGACTTAAAAGTAAATTTTAAACGTCGGCAATAATAAAATAATTACCTAAAAATTTAGGAGTATTTTATTTTTCTGATCCTGGCCAAAACCCTAACTCATTTCTCCAGTAACATTTTAAATTAACAGTGGTTCATAATTCAGAATTTATTTAAGTTGATTGGTGAGCAAACCAGATTTCTTAAGTCTTTGAGCTGGTAAACTTAAGTTAACTTAAATACATAGAATACTACAATTTTCTGAGAAATTAATATCTTAAGTTTAAATATAATAAACCAATTTAAATTGGTGACCTGACTAAGGTTCCATTTGGATTTGGGCAAAAATGTGTGGTACTAATACAGTATTTCGATTTCTTGAAATAAAAACAACCATCAGCCAAGTAGAAATGGGAAATTATGAGCTATTGGTCTTTTGCCGACCAATCAAAGCACCTGTCAGAGTTCTCTCCTCCAATCAAATCATTCCATTCAAACTCCCCGCCTGCGAATCAACTCTCATTCCTCTATTTCCAAGACGGTAAAGTAATTCTTAAATTTTATTTCATTTACTGAAATGTCAAAAAAAAAAAAAAAAAAAAAAAGAAGAAGAAGGAAATAAGGAGGAAAAAAGTTATACCTTCGTGGAAATGGAAAATTATTATATAGGTTCCTACAGTAAGAAGGATTTTCTTCTTCCGCATATTCCGAAGGCTTTTCAGCCTGGAACTGAGCGCTATTCACGGCCTGTAATGAAATGTGTGACCTGGTTTAGGAGATATGGAGGGGGTGGGAGGGTAAGTTTGATTCTCTGAATACGCCCCCTTCACAATACTTTTTACTTATTCGGTAAAAGAGAGGGAGAAAAATAACTTTCCTCATCTAATTTTTCGAAATCCCTTTACTTTTGGTACATTTTTAAGTCCTTGACTCTTTCATTTTGCTCTCGGAAGTGTCAGTAAAATCGATAGTCTTTCAGATACGAGTTCCTTCATTTCACGATTGAACAATAAGGGATTGAGAATAGTATTGTGCAGATGTGTATTTACCTCTTCCCTACGATGAAGGAATCTTCCTTGATATATCTCCCTGTCCCATATGTCTTCTTCATGCTAAACCTACCGTTCCTCACTAGAAATTTCCTTCGTCCTTCACTTTATTCGACATATCCTTCCTTCTGAATATTTATTTTACTACGTCGTATCCCCACGCATTATCTATGAAAAATCCTTTTTTCTTTAAACTTAACTTTTAATATGTCGCATCTGAACAAACCCCCGACATACTAATTTTGTATGCCATTTTTGTATCAAGATTAGCTTCCGACCTGAACAAAGGAATCCTCTATATCCTGCTATTCATCGCCCAAGCCGCATTCTCCCTCACTATCCACTCCTTTCCCCGTACTCTCATAGTCCTCACTTAACTAGAAAGTTCCTTCCTAACATATCCTTTCTACATTAATCCTGAATTAATCATCTCTTTCCTTCCTATCCGTTGAATGCATCGACTCTGCAGAGAAGGATCCACATAATGTTTTTCTCTTAAGTGGCCCTTAATAAGGATTTAGCCAAGACACATCAATCGGTCATTTGCAACTTGATTGTTTATTACTTAGTTCAGATATGAGGAAGTTATGGCAGCCAATTAGGAATTAAAAAATCCCTAATTACTCATTTATTTTGTACAACAAAAGCATAATTTTTCCTAATTTCAAAATTTAATACTAAAAGAAGAAACCGGATTATAAAAATAGTAAGTATTCATTAAGTGGTCTTAAGATCTTCCGAAGTTACAATCATTTAAAAAAAAACGGTACAGATTTTTTTTTTTTCTTCTGGATTATGACATTATTGTATAATAGGGACATGTGCGTAAAATGTGATTTTCATTTTTTTTTTGTTTAATTTATGATATTTAATGAAAAAATTAAATTAATAGTTGGTGACATATTTACTATCACTCCATAAAGTCATTACAATATTACTTTTTCTCAAGCGATGAACTTTTTCTTGGAGCACGAGTCCAGATGGATGGGTTTTAGATAAGTCGGTGAAGAGCCATCGGTGGATGGCCTCCGGCGTAATCGATATTTCCTTCGTGGGAGTAGTGGGATGTTTATCGCCAGGCCTGCTCCAGACACGGTCGTCTAATGAATTTCCAGGACGGTTCCTCTCGACGGCTAGTCCCTGGACTCCTGGACAACGGTAGGTCAGAGAGAGAAAGTGCGTGTGAGTGTTTCCGTGGGAGGGGGGAAAAAGGAAATAGAATTTTTAAAGAACACTGTAGAAGGCCTAAACGAGAGAAGATTGAGAGTCAGGGAGGGAGAGAGGGGAGAGAGAGAGGGAGGGAGGGAGAGGAGAGAGAGGGAGGGAGGGAGAGAGTGAGAAGGGGAGGGATAGAATGAGAAGAGACATGTGCATTACTGGAAAGGAAATGAACAATGCCCTTGTACTGGAATACCTCCGCTACAGCTGGACTCGCAATTAAGCACCAGCAGGTTTACAACCGGTACTACATTCTGAAGTCTATTGCGCGAAATACTCAGACAGGATACATACTCGGCAGGATACATTCTTTAAATAAATATCCGTCGTGCAAGAATTACGTAATGTAATCAATTAAGAGGGACATTATAATCAAATAGGAGTAAATGACGAATTATAACTAGGGGTGGGGGAGTGGAGAGAAGTTCACCCCTTTAAATAGACAGTTGCATAAAATAAATTACCGTTTTTCAAACAAAAGTGAGGTAATTGCTGAAATCGATTCCGAGGTGATGATTAGGAGGGAATAACAGCAGCCAGACAGCTGTGTCACCACCGGGGTGGATGAGTGTGAGTGTGTGGTTTATTGGTGTGGTAATTGCTGAAATCGATTCCGAGGTGGTTACGTGCGTAAACGTTACTGTTCTCCGTGTCCTTTGACAATTACAGGTGTGATACCAACAAGTGTTTAAGGGCTACAAATCACTCTTGACGTTGGCAGGGTTTTATTAAAATATATCTCAAATGTTTATATTTAGATTGGTGCTGTGACTTTTGAAAACCAACTTCGATTCTTCATCATAATCCCTATCAGCAGCCGAAAACATTGTTCAAAGAATATTATGTGTGTGTGTGAGTGCGAGCGGATAGGTGTCTAAAATTTTGAACGAATTATAGTTTTTGCTCTCTTCAGAGCTTAAAATCATCTAAGAATAATATCTACGGTAAAAAAAAACCCTCCTTTTGATCTATTAGATTTTTTTTTATTAAGGGAAAATGGCAAATTAAATGGAAGAAGTTTATTGATATTTGAATGATGAAAAAAAAAATAGTAGATGCAAAAATGTTTTTTCTAAAAAATGAGGTTCTATTTATTAAAAAAAAAAAAAAAAAGAAAATCCTTATAAAGGAATATATTTACAAATATAACTGGAACCAAGATGGCTGAATTCTTCCCCCACTCTTCCTTCCAGTCCAATACAGAGCCAGGTTTTTGGTCATTCCATTTAAGCTTATGTAATTCATTTCTCAATAGATCTTTTCATAAGATCATTAAAGCGCAATTAAAGGTATTTTTTTCATAGTTTGCGAACAATGAGTTTATTTGGTAGCCTAATTTAACACATGGGTTTTTAAAAAAAAAGTTTCTTAAATGGTAAACTAATTGATTTCTATATATCTAAAAGTCCCATTGAGGTTCGCTATTGGCTCGTAATAAATAGCCGATGCTAACTCACCATAATTTTGGCAAGTTAGTAATGAAAATTTATGTGAATGAGGGGAGGGGGGGGGGGGAATTCAAAATTAGAAGATAGTTAGGCGCACAATAGACTCGAGGGAGATATCCATTTATAATTCATTATATTTTCTCCTACCCCTCCGTTGGCGATCCGTTCTTCGAGCCAACCCCTAATTCGAAAAGGCTCTTGCCAGAAAAATAACAGTCCTATTGACTGCCGGCCAAGAAGGGCTTCTCCAAGCCTTGAGAGCTCCTTCATTCTGCTCCTCCATTCCAGGGCTGGAGAACTCAATATTTGATAGGATGAAGCCTTGCGACTCCTGACTATTCTACTGATTCCTAATTGAAGTGCCCTTTAGGACTAGGCGACCCTTGAAAGGAGCGATACTCTGCCCTGTAGGCAATCCACTACTCCCCGAGGAGAAGAAATCTGGAGTGGGAAGCTCAATACACAATATCACTCTCAATAACCAGCTTTTCCTTCCTTTCAACAAGATAATCAAGTCAAATATATCTTAAATTGCATTCATTTAAATACTTTTTCTTTTCTTTTTTAAGATAGCATTGTATTGTAAATTATATATTTATTCATTATTATTTTGTTTTAATTTAGCATTCTTTTCACTAAGGATGGTAGAGGGAGAGGTTATCTACAGGTATTCTAAACACCCATGGCTCTGGGCAAGATACATTTGAAATTTATAAATATTTTATTTGGTTGTGGTTTTTTATCCCACTTAAATTTCAAACAATTAATGAGAGGGAATAGAATAAAAAAATCTATCTGTCCCAGCCAGGAATCGAACCTTGATCTCCTGCTGTCCGGGCCGGTGTGTTGCAATGGCTGTAATGTCCTTGTGGTGTAATGGCTTAACACACCGGCCCGGATTGTAGGAGATCCAGGTTCGATTCCTGGCTGGGACAGATAGATTTTTTTATTCTATTCCCTCTCATTAATTGTTTGATGCATTTGAAATTTTAGTGAAGTGTACTATTATGTGCTCATGCACACAAGCACGCACGCACACAAACACATAAACACATTCATGTGTGTGAATAAATGTGAATCTCATGACTTGAATAAAATATAGTGGAAGAAACAATGAAATATATAAGAAACATCAGAAAGATATTTGATCACTGCAGAAGTTTATCAAGTAAATATTACTTACCGAATTTGAATATTAATACCATACCCTTTACAAATACATTCTAGAAAAAAATCAATCCATTAATTTAGATTAGATGTGAGTAATCAATTTTAATAATTATAAATATTGGACGTAATTTTGCATTAGCTTCTATACATAAAATACATTTCTGTAGAACTGGTTCACTTATATAAAGTAAAATTTAAATCAATCTATAATGAAAAATAACCTGAAGTTAATTCATAAATATATATTTTCACTTGTTTTATTTCAATAAGCCAAGAATGCTGCACTCTTTTCAAAGGATAATGAGCCTCAATAAAGATATCTTCTACAGCTCTAAATAAAAGTAACATTAAGTTATTTCCAGTTATGAGCGAGAGACATAAATTAATTTATCCAATAAAGACAAGACACATTAAATTCCAAATTAAGTGTGCAATGAACAAGTACATAACGCACGCCTTTACAGCTTCAATGGAAATATGGAGGTGATCGAGCTCGAATACTACAACTAGCTAATCAAAAGGAATTATCTAAACTGTTATCATAAGGAATTATCTAAACAATTTCCTTATTACTTAATTCAAATTCATTGAAAGCAATTTATAAAATTCTACCGTTGAACAAATATAAAGTTGAAATAAGGCAGATGTGCGCCTGTGTAGGTAAGTAAATGCTAATGTAACAGCGAAGACATAGGTTGTTCGCCGACAACAAAAGACAGCAAGAAGACACCATTGGCAGGTACAAGAGAACTTGTATTATATATGTATAGTAGTATGCTAACACTCACAGAGGCAGTGATATGCAATGTCTCCATGTCAATGACAGACAACCTCAGCTAAGGAATAAAAGGAGAGTTTTTTTGACAGTAGATATTATTATTAGATGATTTTAGTTAGGGTTTGGTCAAGGTGGATCACAAAAAAATAAAAAATAAAAAAAAATTACAAATTTTGAAAAAGTGTATTTTTTTAAATAAGATTATCTGCCAACATTTCGGCTTACAATGTAACGCAGATAATCTTTTAAAAAAAAAAATTTTTTTTTTTGGATCTACCTTCACCGAACCCCAACTAAAATCATCTAATAATCAGCAGAGGAATGTTCAGCGACTCCAAGTGTTTTAAAACATAGAAAACAAATTAGGAATTTTGGTTTTTTATTGCCAAACATTGAACAGAAATTCATTTTTGGTTGAAATCGGATGAGGGGGGGGGGGGTAAGAGGATGGAGAAATTTTTCAATCGAGATATCATTCTTTCGTTACTAGTTAATCGACTATAATCGGTCTAAAGACTACTTTTTCAACATTACACTCTCCAACACTTACGGGAATGAAGGAAGATATTTTATAATTATAAGCAAGTTGGCGGAAAAATAAAATCACACATTTACTTATATCCATATCATATTTAAGGTAACATGAAAAATCCCTGTCATATTTAATGTAATATGAAAAATCCATGTCATTCTTAAGGTAAAAATATAAATCCATGTCATATTTAATGTAATATGAAGAATCCATGTCATTTTTAAGGTAACAATAAAAATCCATGTCATATTTAAGGTAACATGAAAAATTCATGTCATATTTAAGGTAACAAGGAAAATCTAAGTAGTTTACGCAGCTCTTGCGTGACGGGCTTTTATCATTTAGTTTAACTTGATAACCACCCTATCTTTTGCCGCTGATTTCAATTGCAAAAATCATCTTTTTCCCGAAATTTATTCAAAACCGAACAGGGTTTCTCTATTTTAAAAAGATAGCAACAAAAAGTAGTTATTCATAATTATTCAACATAATATTACTAACCCTTCCCCCCTCCCCTCCTACTTACCATTCAGGAATGAACGGTTTGCAAAATAGAAAAATCCTAAATTATGAATTTAGTTTATATTAAAACTCTTTAATATATAATTTTTTACTGAAACATACATCGATGAAATACTTATTATTTTTAAATGCTTCATTTACTAACATAAAGAAGAGATTGATTAAATTGAGGGAATTGGGTTAAGAAGAGTATCCAGCTAATATGAAACAGAATTTATCTGTAGATGACTAAAAAATTGAAGAAAATTTAAAAATATATCTAAAACATACGCATTTTTTTAAAAAGTTTTTTAGATAAAAGGGAATCCATAGTGGAAGTAAAGTAAAGATAAAAGAGGAGAGGGCCGAGTATAGCCGTCACGTTTAAGGACAGAAACCAATATATTGTTATCTTTGTGACTCATCGTTCCCTTTTCAAAGCACCCAGAGCTGACAGATTGTTTTTTTATTCTAAATCTCTGACTTATTGTGTGAGCCTGTTCTCTTTCATCTTCCCCGGCAGGGCTCTGGCATGGCCCATTCAGATGTGACTACCTTAGATGGAGTAATCTAGATGTCAAGGCGAGATGTCTGGAAACTGGAAAACTCATAACAACAACAGTCGCTCAAAATAATATCGATATTGCGATAGTAAGTGCGATCCAGCTTTAGAGAGGAATTGGAAATGTTTCATTTCATGCTAGAAGAGCGAAAGAGAATCATTCTCTAACTAGATTTCCATTGAAGAGTAAGTAATTTATTCTGGCACTGTGACTGCTACTACCTAGAGCTGGTAACAGCTACATTGCCGCTCCACTCTTGTTCCCATGATCAAATGATGGCTTCATACTTTTGGTTCATTTGCGAGGAAAATTCCAGAAGGGGGCACCCAAATTATTTTTCTTTTTAAGACAGAATTATAAATTAGCTATTTTTTAATTCTCTTTGAGGAAGGGCGACTTGTAACGCCCAAAAATTTAAAACTTTTTAATAAACTTTACTATTTGTGCATTCTATTTTTGCATATTCTATACCTTTTTTTTTCCTCCAGTTTATATAGATTGTTATTCTTTGCGAATGGGAGTGTTTTATTACATTTTAGATATACATGTACAGAAACACATATTCGAGTGTATGAGTATGAGTCTTTGACCATGAGGCGACCTGTGAAAAGTTGCAACAATTTCCACCGATCCTAGATTAGAAACCTAAAACTATGGTCAGTTCAAAATTATATGTATAATTCGTTATTTACTCATTTAATCAATTCCAACTAAACTAGGAAAATCTACTTAGTTTAGGTAGCTCCTGGGTGACGGACTTTAAACATAACCGCTGCCTCATCTACAATTTGATACATTTTGTAAAGTATCTGTTGAATCCCTGTATATTGGGCGAGAAGACTGGACAACTACAAAGCGGTGGAGAGCAGATGATTTTGTCCAGCTGTTATGATGAAAGGGGGGTGAGGGTAGTTTGTAGATTTAGCACGGGGGGTAGGTTGTAGCGAGCGCTCCTGGTGGCCGGTAAGCGCATTACCTGTCAGCCGGTACTTAGCCAAGTGGACCCGCTGATTACAGGGACCAGGGGTCCAGCCACTAATCCTCCCACTCCAGGACTGTCAACTCTCTCTCCAGATGTCCTCCAGCTCTTGTTTGTCCACTGCAAGCGCTAGTAGTACAAACTTCTCACTATAGCTCAACTACACAGAAATAATATTTTTAAAATGAGAAGGGGATTATTTAAAATATAAAGATTAAATGTTTCTAGGACTTCATTTTTATTTAATTATCCTAGGCTTCAGTAATTTATAATTAAAGAAATTAGAATACCAGTCGATATGACATTGACTTGTTTTTTCTTAAATCCGCCTAATTTTTTCTTCTTCTTAATTTCAGCATAAAGTCATAGGTAAAATGTGCTATTTTTGTGAAAAGTCTGTAGAGCTAGCCATTATAATGAATTTGAGAATAATTCTCTCAGGATGGTATAGAAAGGTGTGAGCAAAAATATTAAGTTTTAAATTCAATTTTGAATGAAAGAACTCAAGGTGAAGAGTAAAGATAAAATCCTATAATAGTTATTAGTATTACATTTAATGACACTAATGGATTTATAATCTTAAAAAGAACTATAAATATTGTACTAAGAAAGATTTTTAAACTTTTTTTATCAAAGTTTTTTTTTATTCTTCGTAGCTGTTACTAAAAATGAAAGTTACTAAATTTTACAAACATATATATGTATATAAATTTTTAGTTTCTCGAAATTAAATTAGGTATTTAACTTATTTTAGTAAACAATTAGATGAGTTCAAAATAGGTTGAAATTGATCGAGGCTGAGGAGGAATTTAGAGGAAGATATACTTCAATTTTTTTCAATATATTTGTTATTTTTAGCGATAATGTCTTTGGATCATGAGATGTACAAAATGTAATGCGAAACGGATTTTTATTTGTTTCTTTGTATAATTAGAAAAAATTGAAACATAAGGAATGGGGTTAGCAAGGCACGTAAAATTAAAATTCATTTATTACGAAACTTAGAAATTCGCTTAGTTAACGCAGTCCCATTGATGACAGACATTTATTTTTACTTACTCGCCGCTATTGATGACAGCTCGAATTTTGAAGTATTGTTTATGTAAGTTTTTCAACAGACCTTTTCAGTTTTTCTGTATTATTGAGACAAATACACATACATAATGGACAATTTAATTATTAGAAATTTATAAGCTCTCTCAGAATTTGATTTTTTTTAAAAAAACAAAACATTAAATTTGAAGAGAAAAATAAAAACTAAATGAAACAAGCTGGAATAACTTGCTTCTCTTGAAGCTTATTACAGATCAAACAATGGAAAGTTGTTGAAGATTCAAAGAGGAATAAAATAAGCTTTCCTGTAAGAAAATTAAGTTGAGAATTTCCTTAAAGTTATTTAAGCATAATGAAGCCGGTAGAAATGCCCCATTCACCCTCAACCCCCTCCACCATTATTGAATATTTCCAAAAGTTCTTTTAATGTATACAAGTGTGCTTTTGTTTGCCCTTCCTACTTTACTTCTTTAAGGAAACAAAATATTGCCAATGGAAGAAATAAAATAAGTATTTGCTCTTGAGAATAAAGAGGATTTTATTTTGCGCAATACTATCCGAATTGAATTATTGAATGTTTAGTTAAGTACAAAAAATGCTGCAAAACAAATTCTAAGTTGAAAAATGAGGGGATTCGTTCAGGACTCTGTCCCGCCCCGGGTTTGCTCAGAGCTATATTTGTTTAGATCAGGGTGGCTATATGTAGAATTTCTCTCCCTACTTTACCCCAAGTGCCTGGAAGATGATATTAAAAAAAAAAAAAAGAACAATTATAAAAAGGAAAACATAATAATACTAGCACAAGTATTATGATGTGTTATTCTACCGAGAACATCTAAACAAAGGTCGACAAAAAAATAATGTTACAAAATGAACCTTCCCAAGACAGCCATCTGCATTTTAACGGAATTGTCAAAAACACAAAAGAAAACACAAAAATAGAATGGCTTTTAAATGAGAAAGTATGATACATTCCCTCTTTCATCCTTCGTTTCAAAGAGATAGTCCAACGCATGAAAAGATAATAAGAAACACTCATTTCCAATGGCAAGACGAGGACAAAAGGAGCTGGAATAGGATCAGGACATGTTTTGTAAAATTATAATTTTTTTTTTCTAAATATGTTTAATTTTAAAAAAGATACGACTTTGTCCGTCTCAATAATATTTTTTTTTTTTATATCACACAGCAAATACATACGCTTCGACCTTTAAAAGACATCTCCTTTAAGTTTTCTTCTTTAAAATTTCGTCTTTAAAAAGTCTAATACCTAACAAAAAACATAATTGATGTTTTACATTTAATATCCAAATATTTAAAATATATATATGGGACAAATTTTGTTTCTATAAATAACACCATTCATTTGACTGAAACAACACAGCTTGGAAAATAAAAATAAAAATTGTATTGAAGGAATCAGACGACAAAATAAAAAATAAAAAATAGAAGTGGGAAGTATCTGAGCCGTGAAGCAGCAATTAGTTGTATATTCTTAATGAAATTCGGCATATGTTGCTTTTAGACGGAAAACAGAGTAGGAGTAGGATTTCAGCAGGAGTAGGAGTTCAGCAGGAGTAGGAGATGTACCAACAATTTCAAGTGGGAGCAAAACATGTTTTTTCGATGAAGCTGGCGAAAATAGAAATAAATCTCGACAAAGTTTTTTTTTATTCGCAGAAGAAATATTCCAATCAATTTAGGGAGGGGGGGTTGCCAGTACTATGAATTTTAGTAGTTTTCAAAGCCCAAATTATTTTTTTTTTAAATAGAATTTGTCATGTAGCTTTTAAATATAACGAGAAAGTCAGAGTTATTTAAAGGACGAAATCGAATGAATAGGAGTGAGATATTATCTGAAATGTCTAGAGCGATTACGAATAGTTTGCTCATTGCATCTGATTTATTATTTCGCAGTAATAATTCTCAATACAGAATTGTCTATTGATATCAGATACATTGAATATCTTTGGAGAGGATTACATGATATGGAAAGTTCAAATACAAATATACTTCAATTACAAATATGGGGAATTCGCGTAGTTTACACAGCTCCCACCGACAGAATAATTTGAAGACTAAAAACTTGAATTTAAAAAAAAAAAAAAACCTTAATAAGGAATGAGAAGAAGTAGATAAGGGTAAGATAGATAGACTTAGTGACGAGATAGTTTTAAAAATAACTGCACCATTTTGTAGGGGTTATAACAAATACGCAGCGGAGGGAAGGGTAAATGCTTTCTCTCTTAGCATTTATTATCCTTTCTCTCTTCTGAGAGATAACATTGTGGAGGATTTTATTTAATATCACTCAAGTCAAGTTTTAAATTGCACAATAGAAAAAAAAATTTTCCAGCTTTTTTCTTATTATGATTTTTTTAAAGATAAAAAACATTATCGTATGATTTTATTTTTGTTTTCTTGTCAAAACAAATATCAAACAATATATAAATCAGGGAATCCATGAACCAGCTGATAGGTGACATATGCTAAGGGGCGATATGTCATTTGTGAACTGTACCCAGTGGTAAGAATAAATAAATATAAGAAATGGTGATGTACAATAAATATTGTTAGAAAAACTCCTTAAATACAGAATAACACCGACCACAAGGTGAACTGCCACTAAACGACATCACCTGGATGAAAATATAAATACGAAAAAAAATGAAGAAAAAAAAGGGACATTTCGGTGTATAACAGGTATTTTCAATAAGAAGAGCATCCTACCTGATTAAATATTTCTATATAAAAAATATTGAAAAGTATTGGCCTTCCAATTGAGTTTTCGCATTTTTCCAGGAGGGGAGCAACCCCTCTAACCTTTTTGGAGTTCTCTTTCAAGCGACGTAAATCTCTTGTTATATTTTACATGAATTATCCAAATGTTTTTTCTTCCTTTAATATAATAAAGACAAAAAATGAATCTATAACTTATCTTAATACCCTTTACTAATACTTTGCCTATGAATGAAATAGTAAATATAAACCACTCACAAAGCAGAAATATTAATTTTACAATGCCAACAGTCTTAGCTAACTTTGTCAACCATCTTCAGGGATAGTGACAGAGAACTGTTACCTCATCCGTTACCATCAAAATACTCATACAGACTCAAATATACAAGTAGTGACTGAAGGCGATATAACCTCTATCTCTAACTAACATGTCAGTAGGTTTATTTACAATGTACGCCAGAATGTAAACATTAAAATATGGAAGTTCGTGGTTGTTCAACGGTGGTACATTTTCCACCAAATATATTTTCTCATAATAGGAAGGGTTCTGAAAAAACTTCTTTCCGAATAATAGAGCTGAAAGAGCTAATCTCTAAAATAGTTTTTAAAGTGATTCTGGGGTGTCGGGGTTGCCTAGGATTCGGGTGGTTCAGTCCTTTATCGAAGATATCCTTTACTCTTTATAGAGTAATAAAAGCTTGCCTGGAGCTACGGATGTTTATAATGAGATGGCCACCTATAAATAGCACCTCCCTCCATGACCCTAAGTGATTAATAAGAAGGGTATTTTGAACACAAGGCGATAAAGTGAAAAAAAATGTATACCAATGTGCAATATTATGGAGTCTGTAATTCGCCAATGGAGGAATTGGTAAACCTTATATATATGNTAAAATTTATATATATATATTAATAACATACCAAAGCTTTTATTTTTTTGCTAAGTATGGTATTTCTAAGTAGATTTGAACCTTTCTACGTAAAACGATTTCTAGTAAAATGGCAGAAATATTTTAAATTGAAATAGTACATTTATTTTAAATGAATTTTCAATAAACATGAAACTTTAAGTAGGTATTCTTTGGTGATCTCGGTAAGGATAATTAATGTTCTCGACACTTTCTGCAAAATAAATTAAAAAAAAAAAAAAAAAAAAAAAAAAAAAAAAAAAAAACAGTAAAAAAACTAGGAATCTAACCGTTCTAAATGAGACAGAATCTGCCACGTTTGAGGACGAGTGTGGGGCGGGATTGGGCAAGTGTTAGTGTGTGGATCGTGAAGGCGATAAATTGCAACCCACACAGACACGAGCTAATCCCCGAGCTCCGGTGGTCTTGCACGTGCTAGTAGCGGTGGAGAGGAGGGACGAGGAGATCCAGCGATGGAGAGGGTGGGGAGGGTGAGCCTGGGGGTGGGAGGGGATGGAGGGCGCAAAGTAGGGTGGTCGAAAAACAAAAAAAAAAGGTGGTGTGTATTGCAGGGTTGTTGATGACAAGAGAGATTAGCCAGGGCTAATTTCAATGACAATAGACTCACTGATCACTTCTGTACCTCGGTCCAGCTGTGGCCGACACACAGCCAAGGGGTACAACTGACGATTGAGCAAACAACCTGATTCAAAAGAGCATAAATACAACAAGATTAAAAGAAAACTAATATTTAAATAAATTACATATATAAAATGCGTCTTCCATAATAAAAACTTCTGTGTGCATATNTCTTTTTGTACGTGCACTGTACTCTCTATCCGACTTGTTTGGAATATATATATATATATATACCTTCAACCGATAAATTGAGTGAGCGGAATCGTCGTCTGAATACTTGTCACTCATAACTAAAATGGGACCTACTTCTGACTTACAATTCCTACACATTCATTTATGAATTTAGATATTATTAGATATTAAAATCAAGGAAAAAGTAAAATTTGGGAAGGAATCAAGAAGGAATGTCTTCCATGTGTGTACCTTGGGATTTCCACGAAGATAGCCTGGAGCTTATCATGCTTTCTTATCAACAATCCTTCTCTCCATGTCAACCTTCTGTCAGTTCCTGTATAGATCGAGGATGAGAGGCTGTCTTAGGTAACTCGTCTTTAACGAGGAGCACAAAGGAATGTCACTTCTGACAAGTACGTGATACCATACTAAGACGACATAGTATCCAAGTTACTGCACATAACCATGATCATCTCCTCCATGTAACAACCAATAACACGAAATAGTAATACTATTTAGGCAAAAAATTTAGACAGAGAAGGCAAATTGCCCAACTTGTTTTGAGTTCCCAGACCTTCAGGAGCTTGACTCGTCTTGACTTAGTTCTCAAAGCTGAAGGTACATCTTTATACAATGTATAGTATGTTTTAAGCTCGCGAAGAGGCGACCAAAATCCCAAAACTAGTCGGGCAATAAAGTGATGTGAAGTTGTTGTCATTTTTTTAACTTTTCGCCTTTCATCATGAAATAGAAAATTGAAGGACAAATTATGAATAAGGTAAATTTTAATGAACAATAAGGTGTAAAATGTTGATCACGAAAAAAACAAATAAACAAAATTAAAATGAGAAATGAATAAATAATAATTAAAAATCTCATCTATTTTTTCCAATCAACCTTTTTTCATTTTGTTAATAAATATGGAGTAATTTTAAATCTTCAAAGGACTAAATCAAACAACATCAGGTAATCAAAAGTAATTAATGGATTAGTATGTGATTTTAAATATTTAATTTTATCTTTTTTCTTCATTAAAAAAAAAGCCCAAGTTATATCCAGGTTAAGGCAAACATGGTCGACCCATTACTGGTTGAAATGCTATTATTAAAAAAAACACAAATTAATAAAAGCAACAAGAGAATACTGATAAAAACCACTGCTTTATTGAAGGTATACAACTGGTTACCAATCCATGTTCTAATGTTCAATCTACGGCCTTTCTGGTTTAGGCTTCAAAATTCCATTCGTTTCCATAAGGCGCACACATTCTTCTTTTGCTTAATTGTATTTTTTAGTAACTAGGAAGAAGAAACAATACTGAAAAGGGATTTTTCAAATTTTTTAAATAATATTTTTGCATAATATCCTCAAGGCAGACATATCCATCTTTTTGTTCAATTTACATTTTCATAGAACTGGGGAAAAGTAACAATTTAGAAAAGTTTTTTTTATTTTGTTTTTTAAAAATATAAATCCTATTTTTGCAAAATTTATTGTATTGACAACTGCTAAACTCCTTCAAGATCCAAGATCTCTTCTTGATAAAATCTAAAAAGGTTATATAAAAAAAAGGCTAATATTTTTATTCCAATAAAAACATTTATATTATTCGTGGAGAAGTAGAAAGACATTAAATTAATACTACTACTCATTCAACTCCAAAAACTATATTTAGAAATAAATAATGTACTCCGCTCAATTCTCCTCATTACATTCTTAAATATCTTCCTTAAATAAGAGTTTTTCAAAATCAAATTATGAAATAATCGCAATACGAACAATAAGGAAAACATTAGTAATTTCTAAAATAAAAGATTTGAGGAATGAAATTTAAATACCAATTTTGGTTTCTTTATTTTGCTATATTAGTATTTTTTGGAATGGTATAAAGTTAGTAATTCCGGGACATTAAATTTTCAATAACTAAATCTGAGAAAACCTGGCGTATCGAGCAATAAAATCATTAAGAGTTATAAATAATTTGTAAATAGTCATGAGTACATTAAAAAAAAAAAAAAAAAGCGGAAAATAAAAATTTGAAAAATTTAAAGAGCAAATTTTTTTTCAATCCAATGACAAACAACAAATGATGTTAGGTTAAAAAAAATAGGTAAAATTAAATTTAAATGAAAAATTGAATATTCTAAGGGAAAAGAGAGAGAGAAAAAAAACACTACAAAAGAACGCAATAAAAATAAATAAAACTCTGACATAATTAAGAAGAAAGTAGAGAAGACACCTGGATAATCAAAGGTCTCATTAAGCGTCCTTCTTCTGAAAAATCATATCTTTCAGGGGTGGTGAGAGGCACTTCATCCCCAGCGCAAAAGCATTAAGAAAATATTAAAAAATAAAGGGGAATATATTTTTTTTAAAGTGAAAAATGGAGATATTAATAAACCTTTTCGGAGATTAAGGAAGAAATTCAGCTGGTCTAAATCCTTCACTTAACACGGTCCTCATTCAGGATTTCTCTTCATAAAGAGACAAAAAACTAAAATAAATATTTCAAATCGAACTTTTTCTGCTTATTTGAAAGCTTTACGAACCTATTCATATCACCGTTAAAAGATATCTTCATTTTTCTTTGTTATAAACAAATTATGAATGGAATACCATCATTTGGTGAAAAACACACTCACTTACAATACATACGTATATATTATAAATATATTTTCTTCAACACATATAAATAAACATGCATTGTTAAGGACTTAAAACTTGCATTAAAATTCGGATTTTAACATCTCCTAACATACTGGACATATCATAAGCAATTGATATCACTTTCATATCGTTCCACCTCTTACAGGCAATGTATATTTGTACGATCAAAACAAAAATGTGAGGCCAAATGATAATTAAATGAAGTTTGTTTTGGATGCAAAGGTTATTAATGACACCTGCAAGCAAAACATAAAACATTAATGCTTTGAAAATAAAAAAATAATTTAAAAAAACTGAGAAGTGCTCTAATAAATGGAAAATTCCGGAAAAATATGTAGACAAATGCCGGCAATCCATTAATAATTTGGCCACTACCAAGGATAGAAAAAAAAACTTCCATTGTTGCCAGAATACAAAACAGATCCTTTAATAATTCTAACACAGTAAGTAATATTATGCATTTATTTAAATTGCTTTAAAACACTTAAATTGAGGATTATTCACTTCCGTCTTCCTCCAAACTGCCTCCCCTCCCCCCATCGTCTGTCGCTTTCAGTCAAAACCTAATCTGTCATAGGGTTGGCGAAGAGAGGCGCCAAAAACTAAATTTTGTCTCTTTAAAATGCGATTTTCAAGATTTAAGTTCGAGGAATGAAATTCAATTACCGAACTTGGTTCCTTTGGGTTAAATTACTTAATACATACATTTTAATATTTAATAGATACATTTTTTTTTTTATTATCGGTAGAACTTACAGAACAGAAGTCCCCTTAACCACTTTAAATGCACATTAACGTGAGCTCGGCCAGACCTCAGTAACATATAATAATTATCACATGCACACTTATAAAAACTATGTGTTAGTTTTTCCAGAAGCGAGAAGATTGTATTTACTAAATATGTTTACAATCAAACACATACACAAAAAACAGTGAGACATTATATTGGAATTGTTTAGCGTGGCTGTTTCAAAATAGGATTATAACACATTTCCCAAAAAAATAAATTTTGTTGGGGCTAACTGAAGTACTTTGGAAATAATCCTTTGCTTAACCGTTCAGAATTATTCAAACACACTAACTTAATATATGTATGCATCGTAAATATGTAAGGGAAAGAGAAAGATTATGTATGGGTAAAATTTAGAATGTGTCGTATTTTAAATGGATTTGCAAATAATTATAATTATATCCTTTCTATTTAATATCTGGTTGGTGGAGGTTCTCAATCAAAGGTGGGTGAAATAATTGAGTAATTGGTCAGTAACCTCCATATAATGACGCCACAATTTATATCATAATGACCTGTGGAGGTTACTGACCAACTTCACAACTATTTCACCCACCTTTAAGTAATATTACTTATCGAAGTTCGTATGGCAGTTCTAATATGAAAACTTAATCTCCTTGGGGGAAATTCGCTATATTTCTAAAACATCTAGACGTTTGCAGGGAATTGCTCCATCTTGCGGTAGGGAAATAGTTTTACCACATTGTTTATGCAGATTACAGAGTGAGCGATCGAAGGGTAATTGGTCACATCCAAAGCTGGAGTACGACAGATGCCATTTAGGGACTGCCTCAAAGACCAAAGGCCTTTTGTGCCTCGCCGCTAATGGATTAAAAAATTGATAATAATTGATGGACTGAGGTGCATTCCCCTCAAGGGGACGAGCTTTCAGGGCGGGGAGTAAAGTGTTATGCGGTCAAATTGGATATTCCCCCCCCCCCCCCACACTGCCATTGCCATTTGCATGTCAAACTGTCAACAAACCGACTAGCTCTAAGACCTCCTTCCACCGTCACTAATCGCTCATCGATGATGGACGTCATGAATAGTCAGTAGAAGACGGAAGCAACATATTAGGAACCATTGACAGGGGTCATAATCATTCCCAAAAGGGTCAGGATCTAATATTTCAGGCTCCAGAGAGCAGCAAGATCTAGAGGGATATTTCGTCACTCTCCAGTCAGAGGCACTTGAAAATGGCAAAAAAACAACAACATATTTTCCATGTTTTATTAAATACCTAACTCAATAAGAGTAAACAGTTCAATACTTTATGCAATATAAGAACCAATACAATTTGAAGCTAAGGTTGGTATTGACAGTCCTGGAGGGAAGACGTGAGAAATGCTCAACCTGAAATAACACTTTTAATAAACCATAAAAAAANCTACCATGGGGAACAAGTTCGGGAAGCACCTGCCCTTAACAATGTTATCCGATTACGCGGGGAGTCCCGAATTATACCACAAGTGGTTATTAGGGGAAGTTGGTCTTCTGTCTCACCCCTTCCCCGGGGGGGCGGCAAATCTGCCATGGTGTACTTCTAGTATGTTCATATGATTTTTTTTTTAACTTCCTAAATGTGTTATTTTTTTATTATGTTTTTGCAAGTTTAGTAATAATGTAGATATTGCTATTTAATTTAAACTTTTTTATTTTATTCAAATGCTCCGTCCATATCGGCAGATTTTATCCATAAATAAACTGCAAAAAAAAAAAAAGGAAAAACGAAAATTCCACCACGAACTAATTCATGACTTTGTAAAAAGTGACTTATAGACTAGATCGGGTTTCTTTATTATAAAAATTTTGGTTTGTAAAAAAGCAAATGTGTCGAGGAATACCAGATAAAATTAAAATTTTGAGAAAAAATTTTCTTCAAGTAAAGATAAAACTAGCTCACGAACTAATTTAACTATAAGTGAATATAAAAACTCTACTTAAATTCGTTTAAGAAATCATAGGAAAATTTTACAAGAAGGATTTCTGTACTCAAGAGATCTTAAATTTTTCATTAAATCAAATCTCTGTTTTTGCAAATTTTCATTATAATTTATAAACTTTGTATCCCTAATGCAACATATAAGAATTCAGAAGTCATAATATACCCCAACAAAAAAAAAAAATCATTCAATATCGAAATTATATTTAAATTCAGTAGTAGTAATTAAAACATTTCTTTTAAAAAACAAATAAACTATAAATGTAGTTCGTTCTTGACCGAACGGGGAAGGTTATAAGGGAAGGTGTTATCTTTCTAAATGTTCTAAACAGCTCCATTTTACATATCATACTTCCCTTTTTAACGCTAATTATGTCTGAAGATAAATAAACGAAAACCAAGTTACAACTAAAATAATAGCAGCGATGAATTAACATTTTAGGGATAACCACATTTCCTTCTCAGCCGATTTCATCCATTAATGACTTGTATAGACTGGCTTAATTACCGAATTTGATTTCTTCATTCGCGCATATAAATTTATATGAAACTTACACAATAAACCAACATTAACCAAAAGGAATATTGGACGGGCCCCCACTTCTCACTAAGAGCTAACTCGAGAGCGTACTTACCTTCTCTCCGCACCATTCTTGGTGGTCGTTTCTTCATTTGTAATAATACCGTATGATTTAGGGAATTAATTAATTACACTTAACTTTCACTGAATGACTTTCGTTTTTGATGAGCAGACTTTCCCTAAGCAAATTATATTTTGAAATAATACCCAATTATTAGATATAATATAATACCTTTGATATAATAACCAATTCATTGATACAACTTTTGGAACACTAACCATTTTATCAAATACGGTGATTACAACCAATGCCCTTTATATAATTTATCGGGATCCCTCAACTTAAAACTTATAGTGGCATCCAATAATATTATTATTATTAATAATAATGTAATGATATTATAATTAGAAAATTGAAAAATGGTACTCATACCACTAGTATGATTTCTCTCAGGTCTAGAATCGTCTGTCGTTGAGAGATCTTATTCCCCATGTTTGAGAAGATTCTTTCTGCTCCTTGGGTCATATCTAAAATAATATATTTTAGATAAGACACGTTTTAATCTATTTAAAATCAGTGTGTGTGTAAAATGACTATGGTTTTGAATGATAGATTACTGTAATGAAGCTTAGACAGAGTGGGTCAGGTTGAGTGGATAGATTGTAGTATTTGGAGAAACGGGATTTGGCAACTTGTAGTTCATTGTGAAAAATATTGTCAGTGGCGTAATAAGGAGCTCCTAACGTATGCTGAGAAATTGATTGAGGATTGAACAGATTTGATANGGGGGGGGGGCAGGGGGAGAGGGGAGGAAGATTAATAAATATTCATACATACATTAGAAAATAAAATTTTACAGCCAAAAACCCCCTTTTTGCTTTTCTAATTTCAGCCAAAAGTAAAAAATATAATCGTTTAAATCTTATAGAATTTTTAAATAAGGAATTTGATAAATAAACTTTAAAAATAAGTGACCTCCATAATTTAAGAATTTAAATTTTTAGAAACATTTCTTAACATGATTTTATTGGTAAATGTGTTATCAAATATTAATACTTGTATTTTAGAAAAGTTATATTCTATGTATTTTTTTTTATAACTCTGATAATAACGCTAGAGAAATTAGTCAGGGTTACGTCAGGATTAAAAAAATAAGATATTAATGGGTAATTATTTTATTATTGCTAAGGTTTCGACTTCACTTGTAACTCAACATCATGAAGTACAATAGGAGTATTATTATAGAATTATAGATTGGAATGAACAGACAGAGATGGGGTATGTTATATGAGAGAAAAAGGTACAGAAAATTATATAAAAATTTAACTTTAACTATAATAATAGCTATAATTTTTAATTTGATGATTTTAGTTGGGGTTCGGTCAAGGTAGATCCAACTAATAAAATCAACTAATAATAATATCTCAGGTCGAAAAATCTCTCCTTTTGATATAATTTATAGTTTATTCTGCATATCTTGAACTGTGCTGTAATATACCACATCTCCGTCTGTTCATTCCAATCCAGAATTCCATAAGTGTAATAGTGTGTATTGTATTTCAGCCCTGGTGATGATTTACAAGATAGGTCAAAACGTTGGCAATAATAAAATAATTACCCAATAATTTTGGAGTATTTCATTTTTCTGATCCTGGCCGATACCCTGACTTTCACCAGCCAATAATTAATTGGCTAAATTACTAATATACTCGACGGCCAATTAAATCTCCAACCATCTGGTAATAACAAGATCGTTTGAAGAGAGATAAAAAATGTCAGGTTTAGGTAAGAGTATTCTCATAAACCACCGTATATAAGTAAATATGTACTTGTTTTACGATCACCTATGCTTATGTCAATGAAAGTTAAGAAACAATACCAGACAGATAGACTATTTTCTAGAGAATCCTGATCTTAGTCCAAGATGGCAACTGGAAACTTTAATTAGTTCTGAAGAGTACTGATAAGGAGTCCTGCCTGATAAGAAAGTATCGACAGGGAGATGGAACACGGACTGCCCAAACTAATGTGAGGATGAGACCAGGCCAGTGGGAGAGGAGGATTCTTGGACTGGAGTCGTGTCAGGAATAGAAGAACTAGTTAGAGGGATGTAGCGGCTTCGAACCCGAATCCTCTCCCCGAGAGAGAAAACGAACACCACAAAACATGTATAGCTTCGTTAGGGAAGGGGAAGGGAAAGTTTCTATTCCACATACTGAGGGGGAAGAACTTCTCTTTGTATCCCTATTCGCAAAAGAAGCCCACTCCGCCCCTCCGGGGTGATGGCGTCCTCAGGGATTTGGGAATACTCAGGGAAGAAACCATTGGTAACAGTATATCAGTCTGAAACCTACCGTTGCTTAGTAAAAATAACGTAGGGATGATTCGTTTATAAAAAGCGAGGGAAACCCAAATGTTCATCTAGGGCCCTTTCAAAATTGTCATATATTATCTAAAACAAAAAAATAAGTAAATGGAATTCCAAAAATATCAGCACCCCTTCAAAACGGTATATAAATAAAATTTGTCTGTTCGCTCTTTAGTAACTGCTATTTTAAGAGTTAAAACACAACAACAGATTTACTATTTAATATTCTTTCTGCAAAAAAATGTTGGATGAATTTGTTAATAGTCAGAAATACTGAAATAATTCGAGAGAGGAGGAGGTTTAGGGGAGGAAAAATTTCAGATTGTTATGTTTTTTTTGTTATTAGTGTTAGGAAAAATATAATAGGAAGTAATATGAGTATAATGAAATTTCCTAACGTTTATGCTGTTTAACATTGTTATAAAATACGCTTATTAGGAATGATAATTGAGAATGTAACAAGAGGGTACGGACGACACCTTTCTCTACAAAAGAAACAGAATTGAACTTATTTTTACAAACTATTCGTTGAATTAATTAATGTCTTGAGTTGACTAGGAAGGAGAGAGGCATACACAAAATTAGGAGCTCGTTAAACATTCGTTAGTAGTGCTGGTGACAAAAAGTTTTAGAGCATTATAGAGGTTAAATTCAATTTACTAACTCCGTAAATTCTAAGAAGGCTTTGTTCAGCCCCAACCATTTTCAGTTATAACCTTTTCTTCTGACGTAAAATTTTTTGTCTATTTACAAACCCATAGCTTTTAAATGACACTTCTTAGACATATTAAAAAAAAATAATAGTAACGCTTCAAGGCGAGCTGTAAGGGTACGAGAAGTTTAATTTGGTCTTAAAAGAAAGTGAGAAAGGTTATGCCAGCGAAGAAACAGGCACTTAATAATCATAACTCTGGAGAATTAGCTATTCAGGTGAAAAGGAAAATACAAATAAATCAAACAGATACAAAGACTGATAAGAATAGCGCTCCTTGATAACGGGAGCCGAGTCACGAACAAGCCTGAAGTTAATCTATGCATGCAATGGCACAAAACTGAGCTGACATCAGAATTTATCTTCCACCGTTTAGAGGCGCGACTAATAAAGTGTATGCAAAAATATATAACGCACAATTGTACGGCGATAAATTATATTTTAAAGAAAGTGAACATGGCTCAGTTTAATGGGAGAATATTTTATTTTTAATTTATAGCAAAGGCTAGACGGGTCCGAGAGAATTTATGCGCATACCATAACTAGTATTGGTGGCCTAAGCTTTCGCAAATCAGAAAGAGCTTAACTATTAACATCAGTTGTCGTAGGGGACTCTTGTCAATATCGTTTTTCTTAACATACAGTCGGAAAAAAATATTTTTAATCAGAGAATTACAGTGGATGAGTGAATGATATACACTTTCAATTTAAAAAAAGTAGGTTTCCAAAAAAAAAATTCTAATGCGAATTTTTATAGTTCAATGTAGCCTATTTTTTTTTTTTTTTTTTTTTTGTGATGGTTTTTTCTGGATGTATTGCGTACTTCAGTTTACTTTTTTTTTTTTTTTTTTTTTAAAGGGTTTTTTAAGTCGTTTTTTTATCAAGGAGTGTTTGCCGTCTACAGATTCAGCTCCCAACCCCGCTAACCTTGGAGAGGTCCTGTGATTTCCTATAGGGTTTGACTCCTTCAGATGGACTTTCTCCGCCTGGAACCTGGGTCCTTCGACCTTTTCCAAAATCAGAGCTTCTCCGGTCCTTTCACAGGACTGGTAACTCACCACCGCTCGTATAGTTAGGAAACAGTTGAGAGAAATATCCGAGGGAAGACGGGATTCGATCCCAGGACCATTAGCATGCCAATCACACACGCTATTGCACTATAGCAGACATTTAAAACGAAATATACTCGATAATAAAAAACAAAATATACACAAAATTTTTCTATTGAATGTGTGTATTTTAACTTTTTGAAAAGCAGCAATGGCTGAAACAAATTAAAAAACAATGGCATTACGACTTACCTGATGTATAAGAGGTGAAAACTGAATAAAAAATATATTAAATCAAGATGGCATAATTTGAAAATCCGTAGTCGTAGTTCTTTCTAGTATCAATCAACCATTTTCAAGATATAACTTTCTTTTTTTTTTTTTTTTTAATCTACATTTCCAAATATAAAGGTAATCTATCACGAATCTAATTTCCAGTTTGTAAAACTTCTCCACATGGGTTTCAGTTATAAAGCATAATTAGATGTGTCGATAAGACTGCAGGTCAGTGAATGTTGAGCACATTAAACTTAGATGTTGAGCATCTAAGTATCCTAATTTTAGAGTCCACAACAAAAAGCCGACCCAGAAGTGAATAAATTATTCGAAAGTCGCGTCGTGTTACCAAGATTTCGTAGAAGTACCAGCTGATATGTTCAAAGGCACCTTCCAATGTGCTTGGCAACCCACGGCCAACGAAAGCCGCCCTTCCGCTCAGATAGATTTTCGAGTGTTTTGTTAAAATGCAATAATATGAAGACGACGGGGAGAGTGGGCCCGAAACCAATAACATACCTTCATTCAATTCAATACCCTGGTTATCAGTCCAACCCCGACACAACAATACATACCAAGAGGGAAGAAGAGTCCCCCACCCTCAGTCTTTCCACATCGCTCTTTTGTGCAGCGGGGCCCAATCTGCTGCACCCATCCGTCTGGAACAATAGCTAGCTACCCTGCATTCACAAAATTGATAAGATGCGAGGGTGGGGGGTAGGACGTCGCTCCCCTCTCGACTTACTTTATTTTCAATAAGACACGAGTGGGAGACGCGCTCCTGGGCCCTCAGGAACACCATCAGACAAGATAGGAAAGTAATGGAACTTCTCCTTACCTGAATAGTACCAATGCAAATTACACTTAGATAATTACGAAAGCTAGACTGCGAACAAACATCCGTTGTTCATTCATAAGTGAAGTAATAAAATTATTCTAAATAGTGTAACAGTCCAATGTAAGCAGATATGCATCAGCTACAGGGGGAATTATTCTGGACAACCAAATGTCAACGAATTTCCTCTTGTTGCTAGTAAATCAATTTCAAAACATCTGATGTTGGCATTTAATGGGAGATAATTCATCCAAACAGAAATTCTCTCTTTTACTGACAGCTGGCAATAAAAGGATGTGACCTTACAGCTGTTTTCAAGCTCATCTGTCAATAGATTGGATTTAGGTCAGAGTGGGTAGAAGTATGCATGCAAAATAACATATCCTTGTTATCACCAATATATCAGGCAGGCATACACTTACTCTAATATGTGTACCGTACAAATCTGGGAATACCACAGTGACCACATGTACTGTTCAGTAATCTCTAAAGGGCATTTAACCTACATTATGCATAGATGTATTAAACTGAGAATAACCCTAATATAACATATGTTACGTTATAGATCTATCTATGCCTTAAATAATGTTCTACATTATCTGACATCTTTTACATTCTACATCACATTAAAATCAATTAAATATTTATTGAGAGGGAATAGAATAAAAAATCTATCTATCCCAGCCAGGACTCGAACCTGGATCTCCTGCTTTTCGGGCCGTAGGTTTCCATTACACCACCATAGATTTTTTATTCCATTCCCTCTCACTAATTGTTTAAAATTTACGTGTATTAATAAACCACAACTAAATATTTATTTATAATTGAAAATAAAAAGTAAATAACGATAGTTGATAAATAGCTAGACAATGTCAGCTCCTTGGAGCATAGGACGATATATTCGTCTTTCTCGTGGGTTAGGCTCTCGCTAGTGTAGTAGGGAATTTATTAAGTTATCTAGCTCGTCCCGGTAGTGCAATGAAAAATGCAGTGGCCCGGATAGCAGGAGATCCAGGTTCGAGTCCTGGCTGGGACAGATAGATTTTTTATTCTATTCTCTTGCATTATTTGATTTAAATTTACGTGGGATTAAAAACCACAACTAAATTAATATTTATTAAAATCTTTTAATCCTTTTTGTAATTTTATGGGAACAAGAAAAGCTTTAATTACCATTTCATCTTCCGGGTTGGACCGAGTCAAATTGTTCTTATTTGCCGAGCTTTCGCACATCATGTGATGGCTTCTTCAGGGCTGAAAAGAGAATTATTATTATATTATATTATATCGTATAATCACAATTCTCATTCTCTTTTCAGCCCTGAAGAAGCCATCACATGATGTGCGAAAGCTCGGCAAATAAGAACAATTTGACTCGGTCCAACCCGGAAGATGAAATGGTAATTACATCTGACGAACGACGAAGCCTACGTGAACAACAAGAAAAGCTTTGATGAGTTGTTTAAGGTGCGTCCTGCGTGGACTCGTTCACAGACTTGTACTGATTGGACGAACCGAAAATCAAACCTTAACTCGTTTTCAGAAAGGTACAGGTCCATTTGGCCAGATTCTGACAAAGTAGAAATGCCACTATCAATGCTCTTAGGACATTTTTATAGTTTGCGAATGAATCATAGTCTTGGATTAGTGGAGTTATAAGGGCGGTACTTTGTTCTTTCAGGATAAGTAAGGGTGAGTCTACCATGGGGAACAAGTTCGGGAAGCACCTGCCCTTAACAATGTTATCCGATTACGCGGGGAGTCCCGAATTATACCACAAGTGGTTATTAGGGGAAGTTGGTCTTCTGTCTCACCCCTTCCCCGGGGGGGCGGCAAATCTGCCATGGTGTACTTCTAGCATGTACCTTTGATCCTACTCTGACAACCCTTTAATAAAATAGCCCTGTAATTGAACAGATGGGGTATCTTGTAGGAGAACAGGGGAGGTCAGCGGACGGTGGTGGCTTTTTATCAATTAGCGAAGGAAAGGTTATATCGGTTCTGTAGCAGTCCGTAATCCGGCTCAAGGGGTGACGTCATGATTTTATTGACTACCCTCCCAAGAGGATTACCTTTTCATTATGTATGATTGAATATCAATTATGGAGGGCAAACTTTATAGGGAATTGTAACTTTTTTTTTCTTCTTGAAGTATTAAAACGAAAGAATAATTAAGTCTCTTGAAATCTTATTATTTTTTATTCACCATACAAGGCAAATAACAATGAAATAACGTCATTGAAGAAAAGTACTTTCCACATTTGGTACCTCAAACGGTTCGGCCTGTTGAGCAGTAAAAATAAAATATTGGTATACTTACTTTTTTGTGATCACATATATCCTTGGAAGTAATTATTTCACCATTAACTACACTTTAAATGGTGAATAAAAATATAAATATATAAAATATATAGCTGATCAAGGCTTTATTGGGGTTAATTAATGAAAAAAATAAAATAAAAGCCTATAATATGTTTGTGGGAATTTACGAGTACAGGGCTCCCTACTCGCAGGAGCATGTTGTGAGTATTTGAGTATTGCATCGACCTGGGGGAAAAAAAAAAAAAAAGAAAAAAAAAATTGATATTTAGAGAAAAAAACGTTTCGGTTGCGTTAACATGGGTAACGGGTAACACTGCCATGCGGTTTCATGAGATCCGTCAGTCTACAGGAGTAAACTCTTCTGGGAGTAAGTCCCTAGAGAAAATCACTCCGAGGCGAGCGGGAGTTGTGAACAGACATAACACATATCAGGAAAACTAGCAGATTGCTCATCCGCATGTGGGACTGGCAGCTAAGCAAATACGAGTAGACAATTAAGACAGCTTTAGATTTCTGGTATCTGTACAAATACATTATTACATTGGATATATTATACCACTAAAAGGAGAAAGGATGATTAGAAAACCAGCGATTATTTTTATTAGCGACACAAAACCAGCATGATGAATGTTAAAAAATAAGTATTAGAATTTAGACATAGAATATGAATAAATGATTTATTATAGATGATCTAACTGCTTACAAACTCCAGCGTGAAATGATTCAATCAAACATATAATTTTTTAGAAAAAATTGAGTAATTCAATAAAATTATAACAAGTGATTTGCATGAATTCAGAAATAAATTATATTTATGGATAAAAGAAAAGTTTTTAATCCTTCGATAAATCCCTCAATGTTTATAAATTTATTTATAATTCCCCCATGCAGAAATGACATTTATTAAATATTCAGTGGAGCTAACGAAATGGATTATATTTTCAGAGGGCGAGTGTTAAACTGGGATTTATAAAGAATCGTACGAGCATATGCAACATTTGAATAATTTGGTATTTCTAAAGGTATGATCCAAATTCCGGAAAAATGTAATTTTGCCTGTTACTTTTTACCAACTAGCTTTGAGACATTATAAATACATATATAATGCGTATATAAATATATATATGTGTGTTTGTATCATTAATAGTTGGTAATTTTATTTCAAGAAAGGAGCTTTCACTTCCTGTAAATAGTTCCAAGTGAAGAAATGCAGCCTCTGCCATCCATCACTCACCCCCTTACCCATCATCCCTAAGACCCACTAAAGGAAGTGAAGGAGGGAGGGAGTTAGAAAGAGGTGTGAGGGATGGAGAGGGGGTGCGAGGGAGAGAAGGGGATGGAGAGAGAGAGAGGGAGAGAGAGAGAGAGTGATTCTGCGAACTTTCTAGACCCGAAGGAATTAGTTGCTCCATGTGGGACTTAAATGCG
This sequence comes from Oncopeltus fasciatus, assembly GCA_000696205.2. Lineage (NCBI taxonomy): Eukaryota > Metazoa > Arthropoda > Insecta > Hemiptera > Lygaeidae > Oncopeltus > Oncopeltus fasciatus. The sequence continues at coordinate 637,765 of KZ806900.1, read as the reverse complement.
CGATAGACGAATGGTTAGTTTTCCCAGAAGTATTGTGATAGGTCCTACTCGAGCCCTCAACCCCCCCCCCCCTCCAAACCACTACCCTTGAAGGTCCTGTAAATTTACTGCAGGGGTTAGTTCCCTTGGGGGTTCACTTGCAGAGTAAGGCAACTCGCCACTACGGAAGTCCGTAGTCCTTTTCTATATCTAGAGCAACGCAAGTCCTCCCTCAGATTTTTAAAGAACACTGGCAGACAATTTTGTAACTAACACTTCAGAAAAATGGCTGGGAGAACCGGGATTCGAGCCCAGTAATTTAAGCAAGCAGTCACATATCCTACCTATCAAACCAAGGGCATTTGAAAAAACACAAAACATGCTGGATTTAACCAAGCCACAGTGAGAAAGGCAGTCCTAGCAAGAAAAACAGAATAAATTATCAATAGAATGTTAGAAAGGATTGAATTAAGAATTGAAATTATGAAATAAGAATCCTAGGAATTTCAGTATATGAGAACTTCTGTATATATATTTAATAAAATGTCAAATTAAACCTGCTACAAATATAAAAAATATAAATTGAACATACATTTTTGGAAAAACGAAATGTTAATTATCTCTCAAACACCGGACATATTAACGTTGTTAATTAACGTTAGTGTACTACTATAAACAACTCCTGAAGATCCTACTTCAACTACAACCCCTTCTTTTGTTGAGCAAATCTTAAAATGGCGATAGTATGCTAGCACATGGGAGTGTATGTGTGTTTACAAACATGGAACTGTAACCATATACATATATATGGTACTTTGTTCTTTCAGGATAAGTAAGGGTGAGTCTACCATGGGGAACAAGTTCGGGAAGCACCTGCCCTTAACAATGTTATCCGATTACGCGGGGAGTCCCGAATTATACCACAAGTGGTTATTAGGGGAAGTTGGTCTTCTGTCTCACCCCTNTATATATATATATTTATGTACCAACGAAAAGTTTTAAAAAACTTTTAAAATACGACCTGCTTTAACAGCATTACCTATTATATTAAAACCAATAGTCTGTTTAAGGTTCTTTTAGTTGTAATAATTAGGAACAAACCTTAATCAAATATAACAAGGCTGATAGAACTCAGTTAGTTTTGAGGGGTATCCGACAGGTCGGTGCAGTCTACTGCAGGCACTGCAGACATAGGCCTGTCGGTGACAGCACTCGGTACAACAATAATGACAGGAGTGAGTATTCCCCTTGTTATACACCACATATTAGGGCCCCAAGCCTGCTGCACGCAATCCATTGCTTGCGAATCATATGTGTCCTGCTACCTATAGTCGCAGTAGTTAATGCATGGCAATAAGCGGCAGCCAACTCATATTCGATCTGACTAAAGTAAACAAAAATTGATTCCTTACATAATTCATTGTACAAAAGAAAAAAATCCCTAGTTATGGAAAGTACACTCTTGAATGCGTATTTAATAGTTTTTTTTTTTTTGTTATTTAACATATAGAGAAAAAAAATTAATTATATTCTCCAAGAAGAGATACTGCCGTTAGACGAAGAAAAAATCTGAAACAATACTAAAGTATGCTACTGGTTTATTGAAAAATCTGTCAGTTTTCCCATATACCCTTCCCCCCAGCCATCCCACTCTTCAACTAAATGAAACAAAGAAGTGAATAGCGTAAACTTTTTAGTTAAATCTTTAAGGAGTAGATAAACAGTTATGGTAAGGTAATAAAAGATTTAGGAAAAAAAGAGGTATTTTCAGGCTCACGAACATAAGCACTGAAGATGGCCTGTATTGCAAACGAGAATGTTGACAATTACTTCTAATGAATTTATTCAAACAGGAACTTTTCCTTAACTCCTTTTTGAGCAACCCCTGGCACATTATACCCTTCCTATATTTAACATTAGACCTTTCGCTGTACTGGCGAATGACGTTAAAGAAAATATCAAGACGTTATGCAATATACATTCGAATGGGATTAGTAATAATAAGGTAACTTGCTGGTGGAGACTATAGTGCCAAACACTAGCAATGGGGATCGAGAACGACCAACTCCCGTGGCCGTGCTCTGTATAATGCGATATCATCCCAAAACCTAAGCACAATTAGTCCTTCCTCTCCCATTTATTGGCCTCTGACGTGAACCGTCTTCCTGATATCCTAGACTTCTTCATTTGCAAAAACCTTAGTCCTCTTCATCATTCCGCTTCGAACGAGCTCTCCTCTGACCACATCCCACTTTTCCAAACGTTATCCCTAACTCCTATTCCAAAACAATTACCCCCCTCCCTCATTATGGTCTATTCGACTGGGCCTTGTAAAGAACTCATAGAAGAGACCCTTGATCTCGGAATTTCTCTGAGAACCTCAGATGATTTAGATGACGTTGTACATTCCTTTTAATTTGATATTAATCATCTTTCCAGACTCGTAAAACAAAAATTAGGTGTTTTACGAAATGAGGCCTTTAATGCCTATCTGTCTACCCTCTCAACAGGAGACAAATCCCTTTGGATTGCTACTCGCAGAATCCTTAGAGCCATGAAGCTTCCACTCCCTTGCGTCGAGGAGATGGTTCCTGGGCCTCTTCCTACAAAGACAAGGCCAAAATGTTTGCCCAGCATCTCAAGCAAACAATTACTTCTCATTCAACTCCCTTAGACCTGTCCAATGCCGCGGAGACTGAGGAGTTCCTGGACATCCATTACCTATGTCCAAGGCAGTAACGTCTTCCGAAAAAAGACTTCCCTGAAATCGTGAAATTTAAAAACATTCCTTTACCACATTTAAATTCCGTTCGTTACCTTGGGTTTCATCTGAACTCACGACTTACATGAGGAGAACATACTAAAAAGTAAAAGACAAGAACTAAATCAGCGATGTGGACTTGTATATAGACTTACGACCAATCTGGACTTATGGAGTAGAAATCTGGGGTGCCGCTAAGCCTTCCAACATCCAAATAATCCAGTCCTATCAATCCAAAACCCTGAGAATAATTGCAAATGCTCCCTATTATCCAATTCATCCCTTCACTACGATCTTAACATCCCTTTTGTTCAAGACTTAATTTCTTCTCGCATTACCCTTTTCCACAGTAAACTGCCACACCATCCTAATCCACTAGCACAGAGCTTGTCTTACAACTCCAACCCCTACAACCCTCCCCGTCGACTCAAAGAAGATGGCCCCGTGACCTCCTGGGGACATAGTCTGTAAACAATTTGAGAGTGGTGTCATTGGTCACTTTCTCTCCTTATGCGATTGACATTGAATGTCATTTTAACTTTTCATTGCAATCAAATTACAAAATGTTTTTATTTATCAGAATGTAATAAATAAAAGAAAGTTTAAAAATAAAAAAATAGCATTATTTATTGATTTCAATGGTCAGGCCAAACAATAGGTTGGTGCACTACTAGTAGTGATTCCCAATACTTAAAGTGTTATTGTGTAATTGCTGAAGAAGGGACTAGTATTATCGAAACGTGACAATAGAAATTCATGAGTTACTATAGTAATTGGACAACTGACAATTAAAAAAATACAAAAGAAAGAAAAAAAAAAAGAAAAAGAGAACTTATTTCCGTGCGCGCACTCACATGCTAGTATAAATCCATTTCGTTTTAGTGAAAGCAATGACAAAGAAACGAAGCGAAATAGTAGATTTATTTGTTTGAATAATATATGTACTCAGATGTCATTTACAATTTCATTTATTCAAAATCTCCTCCAGTATACCATAAATAAAAGAAAAGGCCCAGGAATATACTTAATTGAATACAGTGCTCAATAATGTAACAGTAATTAATAATATATGAAACGTTTATTTCAATAAAATATTTAGACGGCAGTATCTTAGTAAAAGAATAAAAAATATCTGCTCTATGAGAGACTCTTGAAAGAACAAAAATAAATTTTGAAAATAATTTAGCAATAACAAAACAAGAAATTAAACTTTTTCCCCCAAAAGGATAGTTTATTTTCTCCCCAGAAAATATTTCTAGGTAACTCTTACAATTATTAATAAATAAATAAATAAGTTAAAATAAGTATTCCTGTAAAGAGCAAATGAAGATATTTAAATCATAAATAAATATAAAATGAATTCACTCAAAGAAAAAAAATATATACCGTTAAAAAATAATGTTTATTTATTATATAAAAAATGTATAAAATTTGGAAAAAAATCCTTAAGATACCATTTCTATGGCTGATTTGTATTATATTTTATCAACTAATTAAAATGATTAAGTTTAAATAATTAACTCAGGATTATTAAGCAATAACTGATTTAAAATATAATTCAACTATTGATCAAACTAAATTAACAAACAAATTTACTACATAACAAGCTGTGCAAAATAGTATACATTTTGTACCCGAATAACTAATAAGCAAATAAATAACTACCTAAAATCAACTAATAAATAAATGATATAAATATTACATACCGACATAGATTAGTAATTACTAGCGGAGCATCAGTACCCACCTGAAAAAAAAAATACAGAAAATTAATAACAACCTAAACATTTTTTTTCTTATTTAGCTAAATTTTAATGGATCTTATGAAATCAATTATGAGTGGGGTTTTAGATAACACTGAAATGTAAAACACAAATACTCCACCAAGCTGAGAAATTCGCTTAGTTTACACAGCTCCTGCGAGACCTGCGAGGTCACCAATTTCACTAAATAATCTAACGGTGAAACCTCCTGTTTGTCTTTTTTATTTAGCATTTTATTAATCAATAGTAGGATGTTTATTTAAATAAGAAGTAAAACATTTTTAATTCAATTTTTTTTTCAATGAAGTTGTTTATCGATTAATTTATATATAGTTATTTATGACTTTGTTTTTCTATTAACCTCTACAAATTCATTCCTTGGATATATTCGATGTGTGTGTGTGTATGTGTTAACTCTCTAAAGAAAGACACGATTAATATGTAATTAATATCTTCTTTAATACTAGTGTTATGAAGACGACTTTGTAGTGGTCTTAAACTTATTAAAAATTATGGAACATTTGTTTTTCAGGCAAGTTTCCAAAAAATTATTTCAGGTGTTATGCTAGTGTTGATTGGAATTCCTCTTTTCGGAACTTGCAGTCTGAGAACCATTCAAAATGCCTGAAAGTCAGTCTAGATGACCGACATCACAAACAAACGATGAATGCCATCAGAAATGTTTCTTAACTTGCTCAATGCAAATATAATACTTAAAAAGCACACCGCAAATCATATATAGGGGGTTTTATAATAAAAAGAAATTCTTAAAAAAGTGTAGTTAAGAGGGGGGGAGGGGGGAGCCAGAGCTGGATCCAGAAGAAATTCTACCAAGTTTAATTATAGAGGCCATATGGAAATTAAAAATAAAATAAAATATTGGTGGCCTCTATCAGGAAAGCCATTTTCCCAAGAGTGGGAGCTATAGGAAAAATTTTAAAACCATAAATATATTCCGATTTGTAAGTAAAATAAAATATTTAAGGAGTATAATAGATACAAAATCATTTATTTATAGTTAATATTCAATAATTTTTTAAAGATAAGTAAGAGGGTTGAGTGTACCCTCCTCTCAGCTTCTAAGATCAAATCAACTACTTACTTTCTCATTCTACTCATATTTAATACCCCTATAATTTAATTTAACCTCATGTCTCTGGGTATTTTTATTTCCCGATTTAACAAAACTTTCCTGGGAAGGGACTAAACCTGCAGCATAATAGTAAAGACTTCAGACATTGATCTTAAATTTTAGGAAAATTCCACACCCCCTTGAGAATATGTATTCTCGTAAATTTTGTTCATAACTTAGAACAGTGGGAAACTTACTTAAGGCGCTGGCATATTTTGTTTGCTGGCTGTTAATCCGGCAGAGTCTGCCTCGAGCACCGTCTGTCGTCTCCTTACGGCTAATCCTCTCTGGCCTAGCATTAGAATCCCTGATGAAGGGAGGGTTCCCACCGAAACAATACCTCCTGTAGTGGGATTAGCGAGAGCTGCGGTAATCTCAGCCCCCCCCCCCCCCCCCCCCCCCCCCCCCCCCCCCCCCCCCCCCCCCCCCCCCCCCCCCCCCCCCCCCCCCCCCCCCCACCCAGCCGCATTGTTCGACAGAGTCAGGGAGTGGGGGGTTGCTGCTCGAACTCTCAGGACACGTCTCCGGCAACACAACGGAGATCGGTAACTTCTCCCTCTACAGAGTAACACTCCTTGGCGTGAAGTCATCTTCTGAAATTTATTTTTAATGCCTTTAAAATGGTTTTAGATGGTAAATGAAGAGTTCCCTCAAGTTGACGTGTAAGAGGAGCACAAATGAACGACAAGGACCACAGAGGCGTAGGGGAACACGTGTACTAATTCTCGGTCTAACACTCACAACTGCAAGAGTGTAATCAGCACACCATCTGAATTCCTCATACTATGAATAATGGCAACTAATTAGGACTACCTTCTCATAAGCGTACCATCAAACCCCTGAGACATTTCAATCATGTCAGAAAAAAAAAATTCCACAAAAGACCAAGTGGTACCATCTGCTTCACTAAGAGTAAAAATAAATAACGGAAAATAACTAATTTGGCTAGGTTTTGAATTAACTAATTTGAACAACTTCTCATTGTCTTGAATCTGTTAGTTCGTTTAAAAATCAACTATATGCTTATTTCAAAAAGTATTTAGAATCGATAATTAAGGCTAATTTATAAATTCATTCAATTCACTAATACTCATGTATATTGAATAATCAGGGAAACACGAATTAGCATAATTGGAATAATAAAAACATGAATTTTAAACAGACTAATCTATCATTAAGGGATCATAATGCGTCAATAACACTAATTAAAGCTTCATCGTGAATAATAAACTTTACAAATGATTTTGAAAATTGATAAATTGAAATTAAGTAGTACACAAATATCAGGTGAAAATATAATAAATTATGGAATTAATTATCTTGTTAAACGTGAAATAAGAGCATTGGAAAATCCAATGAACACCGATAGGATAACCAAGACTATAGGTATGAAATTGCTATAGGTAGGCTTTTCTCCGCGAACCTAGGCCTAAGGTGAATGTACAGGAAGATAAAAGGTAAAATAACGAATAAGGGAAAATAAAACTGAAGTAAAAGTTGATTTCAAAATCTTTTTACTACGCACAATAATATTCATGAAAAATTTCTAAATGGATTAATTTTCATAGTATATAAAGTTCCTTTTACCAATTTTAGACGTTTTTGGCACAGCATCATTAGGTAAGAGGTGTGTTGGTAGACTATTTTTGTGAATACACTCCACGTCATCACAATGAATACGAAATATCAACTATAATGAAGGACATAGAAAACAACAGTTTAGAGATGGAATATGTAAATGGCTGAGAGAATTGTAGACAAGAAGTAAAAACTCTTCAGAGGTAGACTCAGACATTTTCTTTTACTTTTTTCTCCTGGTGCTCAGCTTGACATGGGTCAACTTCTAATTGATAATTAAATTTATACACGGCCTGAACTTTGTTTCTGTTTTACCTGAGCGCGCGTGGCTCGCCATGGGTGGACACTCCATATTTCACTCTGCGCGACTAATTACAGAAATATCACAACATGAGAGCAAGTAGTATTGTAGTACCAAGCAGATAGTGCATAACTTAATGAATTCAAATATTTTAATAAAGAAATAACACAAATAAGAGTAAACGAATAATTACGAGTAGATAATGCAATAAGAGAAAGGCAATACTACTTATAAAATAAATAATAATGAAAAAGGTCATTCTCTTTCACTTCTTGGTGTCCTGTCCTTCACTACAAGTATTCAGCTGGCACTGCCCAAGTAGCAATATGGAATGTTCTCTCTCACTCTCTCTCTCCCCCTACGTTTTATTGCTTACATTCTGAAGGGTAAAATCTCGCGGTAAAATAATAGTATTCATCAAATGTCAGAAATAACTCAAAATCCGATAATTTTCAAAATATTCGATTAAGAATGAAGGCCGTTAAACTAAGTGTAATGAAGGCATTCACTAGAACCAATAAATGAAGTATAGAGCAGATCTTAATTTTTTTATTATCTTTCTTCAGTTGGATAAGTGAAGAATGGAAGAAAATTTTCCAATTTTTTGTCAGAGTACCACATCACACTTCCTTAAGATAAATCCGTTAAAATTAAATGTATATTTGTATAAAAAAATCCATAAAGGTTTCTGATATTAACTCCGCTTTGCTTCATACAAGTCAGCAGCATATATGTATATTTGTATATATAACTATACATACACACACACATATACAGTAGAACTTCTATATGTCGAATTTTCTTTAAATCCCCCAACTCATTACATGTTACTTTATATCGAACATTTTTCGACCTAGTATTTCACTAGTGCACGCAAACAGCTCTACCGAAAAAAAATGGTGGTTTAAATATAAACGACCCGCCGGATTGTTAATCACAGGTCATGATGAGAATCACAGAGCATTCTGAAAATCACAGATTCCCTCCAGCTGTCACCTCAGTCTGTAACCTCCCTCTGCTTGGGTCTTTTCGCCGTTCACCAGCTTGTTAATTTATTATTGTCAGGCCGGTTGTCTATTTTATTAAAAAAAAATAAAATGAACCAAATTTGTATATTAGTTACACATACAACACCACATCCCTCTAACCTTTTTTTATTATGTTGATAAGGTGCAAATACCCTATCAATGTGAAAAAAATTAACCTTGTCAACTAAAAATGTACATACATTCATGTGTTTCCTTATATCAAAATTTCTATAAATCGAATTTTTTTACTGGAACCTTGAAATTCAACAAATGGAGGTTCTACTGTTTTATATAAATATAAAATTATCTTTTGTGAATTGGTAAGATTGTTCTCTTTAAGGTTTTTAGGGAAAGACCATGTTAAGAGAGATGATAGATAAATGATAGCTGTATGTAGGAGAATATGAAGAAGCCCTCTTCTCCCCCCCCCCCAACCAATAGAGCTAGGCCTAATGCTCTTACCTTTATTTACTCAACGAGATTACCTTTATTTACGTAATAACCTTTTCTCTTCAATGTCCTGTTCCACCTGAAAGAGTACTGTAGTGACTTTCTCATTACAATTCATACTTTCCTCCGCTGGGGACATCTTACTTATTCTATGCATGTCCTGCACGATGGACTTTATTACTCTTTTCATTTTTTCCGTTATTCGTATTGATTGATAAAACGGATGGCTGTACATGCAAACAAATTCACCAAGAGATCAAAATTACACTTGGCGCATGAATTAAGCTAATCACTTTCGGACTTTTCCAAAGGCAATTACAAAAGTAGGGGTGGCTGGGTAGGAGAGGGGTCGATATTAAATCATATCCCCTTCAGAGTGGGAGCTTCTATAATCAAATTGGCCTGGACTGAAACAATCCGGAGACCCCCCTTTGGCGTGTGGCACCGTGATATGTGTATACAAGCATCCCTTTTCTTTCGCATGGGAAATTAGAGACCCTACCACGCATGCCCACACAATTCCTCTAATTCACACACACACACACTCACATACAGGAAATTCAATTTCCCTCAAATAATAAAAAAATAAAAACTCAAAAGTTTACCACTTTGTCACCAGAGAGTACATTTTAATGGAAAATATATATATATATCACTGAATATTTGAGGTTTTTTTTAAGACCCGAAGGTCTTTAGCCGTCAAATGTTTGCGTTTGGCCAGACCTCAGTTTTAATATCAGACTCGCAAATGCTAACAATCGAATACTACTCTGTCAGGTAGTTTTTGACAGGAGGATGAACGGTTGCAACACTAATATTATGCATGTTAGCAATGTCCCGTTCAATTACAAGACTGCTTATAGCATCATGCAAAGCAGCAATAAAAATTATAAAACCCACCCTCTTTATATAATTCTCCTTGTTATTTAATTTCTTATAAAATCTATAAGATTTTCTATACAATTTTAAGGTTTTAAAAGATGTATTATGGCCAAATAATTTGACTTGGATTTAAATTTAAATATTATAAGTAAAAGGAAAATTATTTTATTACCAGTGCTATCACATACAATTAAGGAAAGTTTAAAAAATGAATTTAAAGATTAAATCAAATTTCTGCTGCCTAAAACACTTCTTTCATGATGAAGAAGAATAATAGATTCCTTTTTTTTTATTTATTTATTTTTTTTTTACACAACTTTTATTAAATTATTTTACTCATTACAAAATAAATAAATCTGATCTAGGATTTGTAGAAAACAAAGGTATTAGAGTTGACTTATTACATTTCCCCATTGTCTCACAAGATCATAATAGAAAATAAAATCCCAAACAATAAGTGTCACATCTTATAATATTTTTTAAAATATTCCTATAAATTAACTGTACCACGGCTGGAATTGGAGGCTTACAATTAAAGTATTTACTTTGTTAATTAGAAGATTATTATCTTTCTGTTCTAGAATGCAAAATAATTGAAATCTATCAGCTCTGGCATCTCCTCGTAAGATTTCTGATTTGGCTGTCCCCACAAAATAAGGTGATAATTTTTCTGCAAATATTATTAAACTTTCTTCATTTCCGATTGTGTACTCTGTTTAATTGTTGGAGTGAAAACGAAGAATGAATATGTAGATTGAAAATATAATGTAGGTCGACAATTTAATTTAAAATAATCGAAAGCGTCTTGGATATAATATTACATTGAGAGTGGTGTCACTGGGCGCAGTGAGATTAAATACCTTCCCTCCACATGTAAAAGTTCTTAACTTAACAAACAGTAGTCAATAAATATTATGAAAAAAAAACAACAACTGAGTAATGTTGAAAAAAGCATCATTAGTTTTTCATTATCAATTTATATAAAATATATAAATTATGCAAGCAAAGAAAATAAATGACAAAAAATTGTGCACCTTAGAAATAATAAATGCATTTTGGAGTGAATAAGATAATTTATAATTATTTGTATTTTGTATTTCCTTTTATGCAGTTTTGGCTCTACCGTGTGAAATTTTTCCCTGATTGGTTTTACCGTCAAAAAGAACAACGAAACAATCAAACTGCAAGAAAACCAGTCAACCAACCACTAAAATCTAAAAGCTAAAGGTCTGATTTTCTTAAAAATTATATAAAAGTTATACATTTAATGATATGCATTTAGAGAGAACTTGGTTTCATTTATCACTTTATTAGTTAAACTATGTAATAAGTGGTGTTTTATATAGTACTGATTTAATTGCATCTACTTATCAGATGCAATAATTATTGAACACAAAGTTTTGTATCAAATTGTATTTTTAATTTTAAATTTAAATTAATTACTAAGACTTTGTGCACAGCCTAAATTGCTATAGAATTATTTTTATCAAATAGTTAATTACTTTTATACCAAAATTCGCAATTACCAAAAATAATTGCTAGCAAAAAAGATGAAGAGAAACTGAGCCATAAGTAACTAACTCCCCTTTGAAGGGTCACCCAAGGGTCGGGGGATCCTGTAAGTCTCTGAGGCATTTGAACGCTTGAGCCCCAGAACAATTTTTCGGAAGAGGAAAAAAAAATTACATGAACGGAGAAAATGAAAAGGGTTGGTAGGGTTCCGCCTAAGGGCTGTTTTTGAGAGGCGGTTTGAAATCCACCGGTGGTTGGCGGGGAGAAATTTGTTTAAGCCCCAACCCTTTTCCGTGACAAGGGTTGGTCGGAGCCCGGAGGCTACGAGGTGGGTTGGCTACGGCGATCGTACGCCTATTGAAACCAGGAACCTGTCTGGCCCCGTGCGCCTATTTTATTATTTATTGACCTGAAATGGGGTCCGCCATCAGTCTGTCAGCTTCCCCAGGGGTCAATTATTCAACCTTTATGGCAATATTCTAGAACGTGTGAAATGGAAGGGTAGAAGAATAAAAATTACTGCGTAAAAAATAAAACTTTAAGTATGACACCACTGTATTTTTTATATTCATTTAGAAAAAATAAAAAATTAAATTAAATAGTTGGCACTAAAAAACGATTTCCCTTGGCGTGTTTTACCACATAAGTCCCTGTTTCCAAGTCCCTGTACACAGTTATCAGTACACTAACAGCTATCTAATGACTTATTTTGTATTGACAATGTACCGAAAACATGTTGCTCGTGGATTCTGGGATCTTGGAAGCGTATTTCTTCCGGCAAGTCTATAGCAAAGGTCAGAAGTCAAATCTATAATGCTGAATGTCCACACCGACTTGCCGCTTGTGAATTAAGTTCCTTTAATTAATTTCCAACTTTTGAAACATGGGAAATCTATTTTGATAACTTAGTATCTGCAAGACGGACTTTTTTTTTTTTTTTCTTTTTCTTGAATCAATACATTTATGATACAATGAACAGAGGGACATAGAAATATTGTCTGAAAGAGAAACACGTAAGGGAAAAATTCATAGCCAAGGGAAGATTTGAAAAACGATCAATTTGCTTTTGGCTGGGAAAAAGGAATGAAATTCGGGACCCCATTGGTGGGAGCCCTGTAGTCCGAAACAAAGGTCTATTGGAATTAGGAGTAGGCCAGGAACGCCTATTATATTATTTATCGTAGTGGAATAGGATTCGCCATCAGTCAACGTTTGTCAACGCCAACCGGAGACCCCCCACGGAGAAGGAGAATATTTCGTTAATTTTCTCTTTCTACTTTTTTTGAAGGGGGGTGGGGGAACTTTCATTATTTATCCTGTCGAAATCCGTACGTCAATATCACGCCAATTATTCTTCTTTCAAATATTTTTTCTTTTAAATAATTAAATTAATAAAATTTCCTCTCTTTCTCTTGAGTCTGTGTGTTCATTTCGCTTTAATCGCCTCAAGTATATGTGCACATTGGCTTGGTGATAGCCTTACCATATCACACACACAATCATCTGATCCTTATAGTGTGCAGTAGAATTAAGAAGCGTCGTGAGTCTATATTTTCTGGTAGTTAGTCCAGATTCGCAAGTATTGGGCCCGGCCCCATTCTTAACAAGCTTGTAACAGTTTTTTAATTATTTGTTTATGTTTTTCATAGGAATGATAAGTTGTCACCAGATGACTGACGGTTCCCGTCTATCCAGTGGAACGTCATTTTTATAAAAAGAAAATGTATATTTAGAGAGAAGGAGGAGAGAGAGAGAGAGAGAGAGAGAGAGAGAGAGAGAGAGAGAGAGAGAGAGAGAGAGAGAGAGAGAGAGAGAGAGAGAGAGAGTGTGAGTGAGGTGAGAGAGAGAGAGAGTGAGAGAGTGTGAGTGAGGTGAGAGAGAGAGAGAGAGCTCTTCACATTTTCACAAAAAACGAAGATCATTTTCACCTGGCTACTGCAGACTCACGCTTGATTGAAGTTGAGAGGAGAGTTCTTAAACCAACTGGGGTGACAACGCTCTCCAACATCGCTTCAAAAAGTTTGAAAAAGAAGCCATCCTCAATAAGCGAAAACAATATCCATTGAATATGTGTTATGTGTTTTCAATTTCGTCCGATGAATTTTAAAATATTATTGGATGGATTGTCTACTTATTTTAATTTTTTCTACTAAGTGACAACAGCACTAGCCGTGGGCGCCATTTCCTCAATTTTGTTTCTCGATGTAATTTGACGCCATGAATATAAGTTGCACCTAATCGCCTTAGTGTGACATGCGGATACATATTGGCCGGCCCCAGGAGGACCGAAATGCCTTCCTCTGCAAAGCAAATCAAAATTTAAATAGGTTACAAATTGGCTTAAATAGTAGCGATGGCTTCCCTAAAGGTACAGCTGGGAGAAAGAAAGAAGAGAGAAAGAAAGAAGAGAGAGAGAGAGTGTGTGCGATGGAGGCATATAGAGAAAATAGGAAGCTGAAATATAAGAGTTACAAAGAGGGTGGGACACTGCTCCAGAGAAGGAGGCTTTAGAAAAAGAGAGAGATGGCAGAGTAGGGGAGGCGGTTTACGCTCGGAGGGACGATGAAAAGGGTAGTACAACCCCGCCAGATTTACCTGTTGGCATGACGACAGCCGACTACCCCCCAAGGAGACAAACCAGGCAAATTGAGTTCCTATGAGAGGTATTGGAGGGTAGCGAATTACCGCTGGCTTATTGTTCTCCAGGTGCCCAGGAGACCTACCCCCCGCTCTTCAGACTGCCGCCTCCCGTTTGGCATGCCTTGTTTGGTCTTCTCGGGGGAGGTACACGTTAACCATACGGTTACCACATGGAGAGGCATACATGAATACGTAAGCATTTCTAGCCAGGATTTCATTTGATTAACGATGTATCTCGTCTCAAAATGAAATTTAACCAGACGGCATTGTTAATCCAATGTGCCAGCCATCTCTCGAGGCAACGGTATGCTTAGCTTGAAGAAGGTATCTTCTCTACTTTAGAGAGCAGAATTATGCATGTAAGGGTTTATCATAGAACATTGATTTGTTAATACAATTATACAATTTAGAGGAATTTAAATTTCAATTATATATGTAATACTATGCAAGGATTATATATCTATATATATATATTTTTTAACACTAAGAACATACGAGAAGATATTTAAGAGACATTATATTCTATTAACAATTTTTGGTGCAAGGGAACAAAATAAAAATCAAGATTCAGAAACTTGATTAGGTATACTCAAAGCTTTCAACTAGACGTAAAAGCGTAACCAACCAATACTTGGCAGAAATATAAGGTAGTGTATTAATTATACGCGACGCATATTGACGATATATGCAGTATATATATAGATTTTCAACTTTTTATACGTCTAAAATCGGAAAATAAGAAAATGTAAACACCTTGAAGACAATAAATGCAAGGGAATAGAATAAAAAATCTAACTGTCTCAGCCAGGACTCGAACCTGGATCTCCTGCTATCCGGGCCTGCGAGCTAACCATTTGCACCACCGAGACTAGACAGATAATTTATTACATTCCCCTCACTCGTACCGGAGTCTAAACCACCGAGAAAGACGAATAGATCTGGCTAGTCTCGGTAGCGTAAATGGTTAACACGCCGGCCCGAATAGCAGGAGATCCAGGTACGAGTCCTGGCTGAGACAGGTTTGGAAGAGTTCCAAGAATATATTGAACATAAAAAAAATCACTTGATCGGCCAACATAGGCTGAGAAATACTTTTTATTCTAAGATGATTTTAGTTGGGGTTCGGTCGAGGTAGATCCAAAAAAACACAAATAAAAAAAATGTATTTTTTTAATGAAGGATTATCTGCCAACGTTTCGACTTACATTGTAAGCCATCTTCAGGGCTGTAGAAATACAATGTCATGAGAATACAGTAATATTTGAAATTAGTATAATAGAGAATTATAATATAATGTGATATCAAGAGTATGAAAGTAGAAAGCTGNAATTCTCATGACATTGTATTTCTACAGCCCTGAAGATGGCTTACAATGTAAGCCGAAACGTTGGCAGATAATCCTTCATTAAAAAAAATACATTTTTTTATTTGTGTTTTTTTGGATCTACCTCGACCGAACCCCAACAAAAATCATCTTAGAATAAAACAATAAGGTTTAAGCGGATAAAATGATTGCCGTACAGAGAATATTTTTGGCCGCGCTAGAAAAAAAAAGAAGATTTAAAAGAGTCTGTTCTTATTTATTGTATATATGTATTTTTTTAAAACTTAGAATAGATAAAGATGTATTTCCCAAAGGGAAATCTGCTAAAAGGGAGGCATCTCATCGAACCTTAACAGTAACCTTTCTATTGAAAGTACAGTTGACTATTCGCGGCATTAATCCCATAAGAAGTTAAGCGACAATCCAGAGATGTAGACAAAGCCATTGGGGGGAGTCAGTTGAACGTTTGATAACGGATTGTCTCCATTGTGCAGGAGGGGGCTGCAGCAAGTGGCCAAAAGGACAGATGTCCTCCGAGGGAGATAGGACCGCTCCAAACGCGGGAGTAACAGCTTTGTCGAAGGCTCCTGACTGCTTTGTTGTGACTGGCGACAGGAGGCGCGCTCGGGTCACGTCCAGGGCCGCAGACAGACACACAGGCAAAACTACTATTTATAAAGGCAGGTTGCGTCAGGCTGACGGATAGCCCACGGCTGCAGTCCTCCGCCCTTATCTGCGCCTCTCGGGACCAGGTCAGGAATAGCTGACTACGGACTCGGGGAATCCGTGCGAAGAGACACGTTCGGAAGTAAACAAAAAACACGAAGAATGTCAGTCAGCTGAAGCAGGGGTGGGCGGCTGACACATTCAAGTACGTCAAGGCTAGTGCAGTTTGAGTAAGGAAGACTTGCGTGTTTCAAGGAATTAATTAAAAGCAAATAAATTATTTACAATATCTTACAAGATTGAGAGGATAGAATGTCCTTAACTTTCTTGACTGCCTCTAGATTGTCTGAGAGGGATGAGTACCTGAACCGGTTTGTTCAACGTTGTATGTCCATACGGTACAGATCTCATAAGGACAGAGTATGTGATGCGGCCTGTCCTTCCAACATCCGAAGAATACAAACATTACAACCAGAAATCCTCAAGAGTATAAAATGATCCTTGTTAAACATCCAGCCCTTTCGTTCACCTTGACATCAACACCTTTCACTTCAGGACCTCATTTCCATCCTACTTCTACAGTCAACAGCCATACCACCCAATGACCTGTTTTCACGGGCCCTGTCCTCCAACTGTAATCCCTACAACCCGATCCGCAAACTCAAATGAAGATAGACTCGGGACCACTTGGGAACATAAGATTCTATTTAATTTGAAAATGATGTCCCATCCACTTTCTCCTCTCATGTGTAATTGATTATTCATCAATTTTTTTTACAATGAAATCAAATTATATAATATTATTTTTAACAGACTACATTTAATAAATATTATAATAAATAAAATATGAATTTACCATAAAATGTAGAAAATAAAATTTTTAAATAAAAAAATACAAAACTGAATATTGCATGGTATTTATGAGGCTGAATGTACTAATTTAGAAGATGTATTCCTTCCAGTAAATTCCTCTAATGCGACCCGAAAAAGATTATATGTCAAGATCAATGTTATCAAGGGTTAACGTTTCCTTGTGCCGATTCAAGTACAGTGAAGGACAGGTTCAAGTAGAATATTTAGCTATATTATGACTGTAAGCAATTACATTAATTGCTCACGAGGGGTGGTGTCCCAGTCATTGTCAGGGCTGAGAGGAGTGTGCTGCTCCTGGTATTTCAGTGTGGTAGACGTCTTGACATTCTCTCAGCGCATCCGGGATAATTGGTTCTCACCGGGAGAGAAAGGTCGACGAGCCACTTCCTTTTTGTTTTACCCCTGTAGAAGGGTAGCAGCAGTACGAGTGGGAGGGGTAGCTTGCACCCTTGTTAAAAATGAATTCCTGCACTACGGAGAAAAGTGCAAAGCTGTACGGCCTGACCTTTGTAAAACATGTTTGTCTAACAAACAGACAAAATATAATTTGCAAGCATATTAATATAAGCAGGTAAGACTTTATTAAAAAACCATTGGTCTAAGCAGATTTCTTACATTTTAGAAAGAAAAGAACTTGTATTTTATTACAAAACTAGTTCTACAAACTAAAAAAATTAAAATAAAAAAGTTAGAAAAAACGGTACTTTATGGTGATTTTCCATAAGAGAATCAAATTATTAACATTGGTTCCATGAAGCAACTTTTCATAAACTTTTTCTTCCTCAAATTCTACAATTGAAAAAAGCTTAAGGACATACGTGGGGCGTCCAAAATTGTATATACGCCTATGTGTGTGTTGGCAAACCATTGATTGAATTTCTTAATGGCTGAAATTTATCCGAAGTTTACAAGAAAGTCTAAATTTTAAAAAAAAAGGGGGGGGGGGATTCCAGACACAGAATGAATGAATGAATAAATATATCACATTTTGAAAGAGTCTTTTCTCTCACTTCCTGAGAACATGCCACTGCGGCATTTATGCAAATGAAACCGGAGACAATAAGCCAGAGGTGAGATGGATGAACTTAGAAAAATGCTAAGAGTTTGCGTGTAGCACGAAGAATTGTTAGTGGTTAGGTAAAGTGATCCGTGTGTGTCATTCGCGCCATATGTTTCAGGCCTGCCACAAGGCATGATTCCTTAGAGCCCTCCACAAAAAAACAGGGGTGACTTTGGGATGTTACTGAACTCTGAAGAAGATATAGTATATCTTGAAAACGTTTAACTTAAATGAAGAAATAAATTGCATGCAGCTCGGAGCTTCCAACTTAAAGGAAATAAATACTTTTCTATGTATAAAATGAAATTTTCAAGCACAAATATTTATATTTGAAAGACATTTATCATAAAATATCGAAGGAATTTAACTTCCCTTAACCGTAATCTTGTGGAGGTAGCAGGAAATGATCAATCAAAAGTGTGAAATATACCGAAGAAAACAGCATTTACTTTCATGCCTGGACAGAAGTAAAGAATCTGGGGCACTGGCTCAGACCAGGAAGGGATCCATGTGTGAGACAACCTGTATCCATGAATTCGAGACCCGACGCGGGCAGGCTTCTGTCGATAAATAAACACTACCGTGGAACAAATAAATAACGCCATGAAAAACATTAAAAGTTTAGGTTAAATTTACTAAGGTTTTCTAGAGGTCTAAAATAGACCGTGATATTAAAAAAAAAAAAGAAAAAGAAATAAATTCTAAGATGATTTTAGTTGGGGTTCGGTCAAGGTAGATCCAAAAAACACAAATTTAAAAAATGTATTTTTTAATAAATAGGCAGATAATCCTTTATTAAAAAATACATTTTTTAAATTTGTGTTTTTTGGATCTACCTTGACCGAACCCCAACTAAAATCATCTAAGTAGTATAT
>KZ806900.1:592105-611315 GCA_000696205.2 Oncopeltus fasciatus | reverse complement strand
CCTTCCCATTTCATAACTCAAAACAAATTCATAATGTCCAGTCATGGAAATGTGAACCTAGGGACAAGACGTCCTCTCTCATCTTCATGATAGCCCTGAAGATGGCTTACAATGTAAGCCGAAACGTTGGCAGATAATCCTTCATTAAAAAAATACATTTTTTTATTTGTGTTTTTTTGGATCTACCTCGACCGAACCCCAACTAAAATCATCTTAGAATAATATCTACGGTCAACAAACTCTCTTATTGAAAATACTTTTTATGCTTTTCCGAAGAATACATTGTTTTCTTTCATTTATCCATTTTCGACCTCATGTAATGTCGGTCACGTCATTTAAGTAACTTAGGAAATATGGTTTCAACTTTAGTTGGGAACAGCTATAAAATTGTACATAAGACACGGCTTGGCTAATGTTTTTCGGCGAAAGCAGAGGCAATAATGAAAGCCTTAATTTCCCGGACTAGGGAAGTTTAACGTTATTACCTCTGGACCTGGAGCAGATTTCTAATTAAACTAAAACACGAGGGCTTCAGTGAACATTCAGTGTAACAGGAGTCGCCAGTGGAATCGGCTCCTCTAATCTTGGAAGCTGTTCTCGAAATCCCACTCTACTGGGGAAAGGTTATGGGAATGCAATGAAAACTACGAACTTGATCGGAAGTCATTCTCTTACGTAGGTTCAGTGGCAAATCCTTATTGACAGTAAAACTAGCAAAACTCTCTCAGCAATCAATTTGATTTTAACTGTCTTCTTGTATTAATTTATTTGCCATTTTCCTACCACCAATGGTTTGTAAGATAAATCAGTTTCTTTCAACATTCAAGTCAAATATATGCATCCAAGGCAACTCGACACCAATCCTCCCCCAGTAGAGATTATTAACCCCATACTGGTACACTAGAACCACGTTTGAAGCACACCCTGTTAGCGATCATAAAAACTAATGGTTCAGAAAAAAAATCCAGAGAATCCGGGATTTGAACCCAGAATCTACAAGCAGTGAGTCACGAACGCTAGTTTCACACACACCACACACCCAGNCTTACATTTTAATGAGTTGTCACCTAACAGGCAGACGGATGTAATCAATCCATCTTTCTAATAAGAGGTAATCGCCAACGCGATAACAGATTCATATTACTATGGTGCATAAAATAAATCCCACTAGTACACTTGCATCACGATATATATATATATATATGAGGCGTTACATTATTTCTCTTTATATAAAAGAAGCAAGGTGGCCTATTAGTTTGGACTCCTGAGCCACAGCGCACAGTTCGTTTTTTCCTTTCAATTCTACTATTTTCGAAGACCCAGGGGAATTCTGGTGTGCTTGTAGAAACAATCAGCCCTAATTGGAAAGCATTAGCCAATGCATGGGAAAGAATCAGCTGGACAGGACGGTGAGCTGACCACACACCTTGTCTATTGTGCTGTGGGTTGTGAATAAACTCGTACTTAACGTGAATTTTCCCCTTGGGTCACTAGGTACTGCAGTAGAATTAGTTTTTATATAGAAATATACACACCAATTTATCGTATGTGTGTGTGTGTGTCACTTATAAACGCAGATTTCCTGCATTGCTTGGTAAATGGCCATTTATTTACTTTTGTTACCCTCAAGTTGTTTGCTTCCTCTGGTGATCATAAACAAAAGTAATAAGAAAATTTCAACTTACATTTCTTTGTAATGATTTCAATCCATAGATAAGCAATCTGGGATATGGATGTATTTTAGTAAAATAAAAAATAAATCTTGAAATTCTAGATTTTAAATTACAAATAAAATTCAACTTCGAACTTTTGACCGGTATAACAAAGAATAATTATGAAATTTTCCTACATACACCAGCATAAAAACTGTTGCAGGAGAAAATCAATGAAAAATCCATTTTAATTGAGAGAGAGGAGGGTGGAACGAAGGGGGCTTTTGTACGTCAATTTAGACATTTTTTAGGCTCTTAACCCTTTTTTATCGACACAGAAGAGCGATTGAATCAAGCGCTCGGACAAGCATCTACCTTCTTTTTTATTTCTCTTTTTGTTTAATGTATGAATATAACATACAGATTTCATCGGCTTTGCTACAGATTTCATCCCCTTACTTCAATTCTGCAAATATTCCCTGACAAGAACACCAGGAAAGAACATATACATATTTTTTTGAAAGGATTCAATCATTGGCCGTTTAGAAATCATGACCATACTCATCACGAAAAATTTGCAGTTCTTATCTCGTATAGGAAATTAAAAGGTAACAAAAGAGTTCAACGAAAGGTTTTACCCTTTTATGGAGTTCAATATAGCATATAATGAATACGGACAGTAGACCGAAATACCAGGGATGATTATAAATAAATAAATATTGTCTTAGGGGTGTTTATTGATTTTCACATTATTTTGATACATAGAATACATTTAAATTTATTTATGAATTTAATACATTAAAATACATGAAATATTATTTGAGATTTTCACACTTGAAACTTTGGGTACAGACTTTATTGGCCAATTTTTAGCAGTTAACCACAAATTGCATCTCAGTTTTCAAGTGCAAATAATAATAACAAACTGAAAATAAACAATTTATAAAAACAACAATGTATTTTAATGTAAAATAAAAACATTTTTTATTAAACATACATTTTTTCATAATGTTAATAAGAACGAATAAATGTTTTTAAGGACCCCCCCCCACTCAACCGATTTAAACCGTTAAAGAATTCATAATATATGGTTTTCAACAGAAGCCTTACGTCTGCATATTTTAAAATTGCGAGTCGTACAGCGTTTACAGACAGACTATATTTTTAACTTGTCTTAAGTGGAACCAACGTAAATAGCTTGTATTCCATACAGCAAACCAGTTAATTTGAATAGTTTATCAATAAACTATCCATTATCTACCAAGTTATATTATACACATAAATTTAAACCTCTTTATTCATACACACACATACACATATATTTGTAAAGTCAACTACCTTATCCAATCTAGCCTCAACTACTACCTTAAATCTGAATTTATATTATAGTATTGAGAAGGCAACATAATTTTGGTTTTATCATAGGGGGTGAGTTACTCAGTAACAAATTAAGAATTTCTGGCTTAAATTCAAATGGAGAGTTTTTGACCGTGGCGATTATTAGAAGAGAATTCGTTGTGGTTCGGTCAAGATGGAAAAAAAAAAAAATACAATTTACCGAAAATTATTTTTTGTAAGCCACATTATTAGCCAGTCAAGAACATTCGTTCCAGGTTACTCTTGCCTTCATGAAAGCCCTGAAGATGGCTTATAATATAAGTCGAAACATAATAAAAAATAATTTTCGGTAAATCGTATGTTGTTTTGTTTTTCTGATCATCCTTGACCGGACCCCAACAAATTCAGTAGATTATTGGCGGAAATCTTAAAGACTTCGATAGATCGGATGTTTATAATTAATAGAAAATGAAGACTATTATTACAGAGAGATATAGGAGGCTGAACATATATTAGCGCTGCCTCCAGGCGGAAGTCCGTAGAATTTCCAGGACTATGAACAGGATAATCCAATCTGTAAGATCTTAGAGAACAGACAAGGGCACAGCGCGCTCCTGTAGTCAAACGGCTTTGACGAAGTCCCTTCTCGCCATCTTCTCTATAAGCTGTCATTTACACAACGAGATTTAAATTGATAGAACTAGCTAAACTATAATGGAAGAACACCTGGTATAGAGAAAGCTTGTCTCATCACTGGTGTGAGATCTCTAGCCAGGCGCAGACGCACAACTGTCATCCAATGTCAAAGTATCCATAAGTTCAAAACTACCAGGCATTTATGTATAAATATAAGCTCTATCTTTCGTATAAATCTATGAAAAGTCTCACACAGAAATTAATTAATTAACTAACCTAATCAAAGTCAAATTTCCAATTAAATAGTATAAACATGTATACGCCGGTTATATATCTACATACAATAGATTTATATTTGAAAATGAAATACTATTCTGTAAATAAATAGAGACAAAATTCCTACATATCGCAGCTGAATAAACTAATTAAATTTAATTTAGTGTCCGTAAAAATAATAAGCGATGAAATTATTTTTTTATTGTTTTATTAAAAAAACTGGATTCTGAACAATTTCTAACAGGTTTTAATGGTGAAATATACAAAGTAGAGCCTCAAAATAAGAAAACAATTGGTAACGAACCTTTCTACTTTTCTCTGATGAAGGGAGACTTGCTTCCTCGAAATTTTCTATATCCTCTTTGAATTACATGCCAGAGAATTCTATTTTTTATTTTATTTATCTATTAGCATTTATATTTAGATTGAAATCATCGTTTTTTGTTTTCACTTCTATTTCGCTTTCTTTCACTTTCTGATTTTAGACACGTACACCAACAATATAATTAGACATGCATAGAAAAACATATATATAAGCGGAATGCTCGGTTACTTTCGGTTACTTAAGATCAATCTTCAGGAGATTAGAATAATGAACCATCGAATCCGGATATGTATCCTAATAAAAAAATAAAAAAACAAAGAAAGAACAACTAAATAACAAAACAGTAGCAATTGTAGTCAGCTTCTAAATAAAATATGATTCAAGCTCGAATTTAAAATTTCTTTGTGAATAAGAACAAAATGGAGCCATTCAATGAAAACAATTAAATTTCAAGACAAATGTAAAACTTTGCTTAGAAGGTGATTGTTCGAACGACAAATTCTCTACTCTTTTCACAACTATCCCTTTACTTTAAATATTACATAAATAATCAAGGGTACAGCTATCATGGCTGCTCGTAGAGTATATATAGACCATTAGGTTTACAAATACATTTTTGTTCTTCAGAAATGTAAGTCCGTTGAGCAGAAACATGTAAATGAAATTTAATTTCATATCACAATGTTTTCCAATACTGGCAGGCACATTATTTTTAAATTGCTTGCTAAAATTAATCATAATTTTGATATTGTTTCTTTAAGTTGCACATTAAAAAAAAAAAAAAATAACCCAATGAATATTAGTGAAATTTTGAAAAGTTTTAGTCATACGAGAAATAACTATATGAGCTAACAAAAATAAAATAACAATTATTTGATAATAAAATAGACAAAATTACATGATTCTAATTATAGTAAATAGAAGAGTGCTTTATATTGTTATTTAGTCACTCGCAGGTTCATTATCACTCGGTTCAGGATAATACCTTGAATTGTTTACATAGTTACATATCGGTCGAAGAGAGATCTCTATACTTTTGAGTAATCAGTAATAATGGTACCATATCCAAAGGAAAATTGATGTATTAAGTAGACTGGAAAATCGAAAACAGTTCCAAATGATTAGCGTGACATAACCACAAAATCGCGGAAAACAAAGTAATTCATTGAACTTGACTGCATTTACAGAGAAAACAGGTGTTTAGAAGAAAATAAAAAATCATAGAAGAACTATTTTCAATAATTCGCACAATAAACATTTAGGGCGATGAATTACATCATCAGAGCTTAGTCACCACAAATCAGGTGTAAAGACTAGAAAAAGACAGACTAGCCTGACCTATCAGATATATCAGATGGATGAACCTGATTTATGATGACAGAGCTCTGATGATGGGATCTATATGCGCTTAGCTAATTATACGAAGAATGGATACCTGCTTTGAATAAATGATAAATAAATCAAGGTGGAGGGAGACGTAAATTCAAATAATTGAGTACGTTCATTTGTATGACAAATGAAGAGGAATAAAAGAAGAATAAAGAGCAATGGAGGTAAAAGTGGCCAAGCCAAGGGTTGTAGGGGGCGAAGCATTGTCAGCCACAGCAGACAACACCCCCTCTCACAACGCCTTCTTAATTTAGACAAAAATGTTGTCGGAAGGGTGGGTGGATCCTCCCCTCCGCGCGAGGGTGAATTATTGCTGGAGGGAATTACGGTGAAATTTCTGCCCGCCGCCACACCCCGGAGATAGCGCGGGGGTTGGGGAAATCGCACGCAAGGAGGAAACCCGATTAACCGCCGATAAGTAAAGTGGAGCTGTTGGCGTACGGAAGAGTAATGTCTGTCTTACCACGGCTTACGGAGGATCGCGCACAGCAAAACAGACATTTCTTGGAGAAGCTGTCTTTTGCAACTTACTATACCTGCCAGGAGAACTAGGAATCGAAAAAACATAAAGGTTGTATAATAAGCCTTTTATTTAACTATCATAATTATCAAGAAACATAATTACGGACTCACACATAATGCAATATTTAAAAATTAAAAAAAAAATGAATTTTTAATAAAGGATTATTTGCCTCAAAAATACATTTTTAAATTTGTGTTTTTTGGATCTACCTTGACCGAACCTAAACTAAAATCATCTAAGAATAATATCTACAGTCAAAAAACTCTCCATTTAAAAGACTTGTGGTTTGTTTTGAAATTAAAAGGGATATTTTTCCAATTTATTTCAGTCCGACTTTATTGTCTAGGTTCTATAACAGTTAAGGAAGACATTTAAGAAAAATGGCGCTTTTCAAAAGGATATTGAACAGCCTGAGATTACTCTTCTTCCTACTTTAGGGGATCGTTTCTGGCGAAACGAAGAGTTTCATAACACAACATTTTTATTCTTGTTTTTTTAAACTACTGTGCAATTAATTATGGACATGGAGGGAGGTTTAATCTCAGGTTAATATTGGCCCTATTATGAACATACATGACACAGAGCAACAAAGGGCGATGGTATATCAGAAACTAGCTAAAAACCGTCCAAACATTTGTAAAAATAAATAAATTGGTATGCCATGAATGTAAGTATATTTATTCATGTATTACATCCTGTAAATAAAATTACATTTTGCGAATCGCTCACAATATTGCCAATTGGCTGAGAGGATAACATGAGGAGAAAGCAACCGGTGTCGCAACTCGAAAAAATAAAAAAAATCAATATGAGAGCAATTTTTTTTAATAAACCCATACCACCATTCCTGCATATTTATGTAATAGAAACATAGAAGTAAAATAACCTCGCTATAATTGTGAATTGAAGCATGATAAAATCATTGTTTATTATTGAATTATCATCTTAATTATTATTTATGGTAAGTTGACTAATGTCAACCACACCACTATCATTTGCTTTAGAAATACATTATTTATTACAAATTTATTATTTAATAAATAATTGTAATTATAATTGCCCGTTACATTTTGTAATTATACTTTAAAATTTGACAAGCTTTTGTATAGTTATGATTTGTACTTTTAAATCTACAATATAATTTCCATAACGAGTATCTATGTATGAAGAACTTGAACAAATAATTCTTATTCAAGTAAAATATTAAATAGTTTTGCCTGGTCAGTATTGTCGATAACCAATTAAGAAATTAAGCTTGGATAAGATCGATACTAGGAGAAATGTCTGGAGAACTAATTAGGCTCAGGAAATTATGACGTCATAAGTATACATTACCTATCTTGAGAACAATACAGGTGACCCTTGTCTTATGGTCATTGCTGTCAAAAGTCAGGGGGGTCATCTTTTTTATTGCAAGTAGTGGGATAAAAAATAAATTAGTAAAATAAATCTAATTAATAATACAATAATTCAACATCTTGGACATAAATACAAAATTATTTATGTAAATCAATAAGTAATTTAAGACCGACCGCTTCGTCTAAGCTTAGTGATGGAGGATTAGGGTGTTAGGGAACTCAGGATTATGAGATAAAATGGATAGGAAACTAATCAATTTAATACTTTAATACTACAAAATATTCTAGCGACCATCTTGAACACTGATTCATTAAAATTATTTTAATTCTGCCTGATTGATATTATTATTATTTTAAAACATATAACTATGAAAAAGTAAAAATAATTGTTGGTGTAGGCCAAGAAAAAAAAGAAAAACAATTATGGAAGCCATACATAAAATATTGAGAAGACCCATCTNTTTGTATGTATATATATATATATATTCTTTTAAAAATCAGAAGCAGGAAACAATCAACACAATAATTTTTCAATCAAAGGACACTAAAGAGATAACCGTTATCAAAACACAGACATCCAGAGATACGATAAAATAAGGTAATAAATAAACATAGATGAAACAAATGTTAATAAAGATAAGAAGTCCAAAAAACTACTAAAGACAATAAAAACAGTATCTTTTTCCCCAATCTATTCGCAGTTTATGGACGACCAAAAGGAAAAGCACACTTATAACTGAATGATATTAAATCAATAATAATAATTGAGAATATTCAAACGATGACAAGGGGACGGCCATTCACAAGTCACCAATAATAAGGATATAAAGTAGACGAATCAAATTTTTTTTTTCATTATTATTTATTTTATTTACTTATTAAAAAACAAGCCAACTTCAGACGAAAATCTTTTTAACAACTCAATACAGTCACAGATTCCCAATACCACGAAGATGGAAAGGAGAAATCGACAATTGGTCGATAATAAAATAACAGATGGAAGGGAAATTCCGTAGTTATTGCCCTAAAGAAGACAATCAATAAATCAATGTAAATATCTACTCCAGCAATACGCAAAGAGCGGCTGTTGTCCAGGCTCGGAAACTACGAATCAGGAGGAGATGATGGACGGACAATAAACGTACAGGCATGTGTGCCTGGATAACAATTAAACTACAGAATACATTAAACACGAAATAGTTCAGCTATCCTGTCAAACAACACTAACGATAGGTGACCATTTAATAATAATAATAATAAAAATAAACACATAGATTCAAAAATTGTTGATAAGATGACAAGACAATTAGAGAATTTGTTGGAGTTCAGTCGAGGTTGATCCATATTGCCAATTGGCTGAGAGGATAACATGAGGAGAAAGCAACCGGTGTCGCAACTCGAAAAAATAAAAAAAATCAATATGAGAGCAATTTTTTTTAATAAACCCATACCACCATTCCTGCATATTTATGTNATATCAATCTTTAGCCACCCCCTTCCAACTCCGTTACTCAAATTCTTACACACATTCGGATTTGCTATAGGTTAGTATTTCCAGAAGTAGAGTAATCAGTCGTGTTTCCCAACCCTCAATAATTTCTGCAGGGATTCACTCCCTTACATTTTAATGAGTTGTCACCTAACAGGCAGACGGATGTAATCAATCCATCTTTCTAATAAGAGGTAATCGCCAACGCGATAACAGATTCATATTACTATGGTGCATAAAATAAATCCCACTAGTACACTTGCATCACGATATATATATATATATATATATATATATACACATACTTACACATGATAAATCTTGGTGTACAATACACAAGGGTGATCGGTTTTAATAGACAAAACCAATGGAGGTTTAGGACAAGACAGTAATCTCATCAGAGAATAATACAATAAAAAATGTGACGAAAACACAACATTGAAAGAATAGATAACTATTACTTAAGACAATAAATACTATAATTAAAAAGAAGAGTTTGTTGACCGCAGATATAATTATTAGATGATTTTAGTTAGGGTTCGGTCAAGATAGATCTAAAAATATATTTTTTAAATTTTATCATAACGTCAGGGCTATCATGAAGACAAGAGAGGACGTCCTGTCCCTAAGTTCATATTTCCATGATTGCAGTCAATAAAATGGCTTACAATGTAAGCCGAAACGTTGGCAGATAATCCTTTTTAAAAAATACATTTTTAAATTTGTGTTTTTTCGATCTCCTTGACCGAACCACAACTAAAATCATCTAATAAATACTATAGTCTTGACATATGTACGATATGGATGGTTTTCCATACGTCAATATGGCAAGGAGGTAAATTGGATGACGGTAAAATTGGCAGACTATACCAATACATATTATATACATAATAGTTGGATGCAGTAGTCTTGGCCGATGAATACGCATTGGACGGTTGTCCAATCGCGAATATGACAAGGGGATGACGCAGAAGACCGCAATCTCGGGCCCTGTAATTGAGCAGAGAGACGGGGGGTTGATGAGCCCCTCAAATCCTCGGAGAGGGGTCAGGACTAATTAATCACGATTTATAGCCGTCTTCCGATAAAGGGGGGTCGTCCCGGGACTATTGTGCAAGGAAGAGCGGAGGCAATACCTCGGACCTCCAGGCGCTGGTGTCTATCATATCCCTTCCACGTCGCTTGCTCGCGGGGGTATCTCCCACCCCTCGTCCTAGCAGTAAGGGAGTAGAGGGATAATATGTTTAGATTACGCAGCACCTGCGTCATGGACTTCTCTTTTTGCTAAATAAACGGAAGGATTTTATTCCTTTCAGGAGCGGATTTTAGGGCTCGACTTGCAGCCTCGACTATTCCTCTCTTAATAGGGCTTAAATGAACCTATTGAAGATAAAAACTAATTTATAACTTCCTAGTATTGATAAAGCCCTACAATTTGTAAACACGGGACTTCATTATAACATTCGAAGCTTTTATTCATTTAAATTTATAACAGAAAAGCTATGCATACTTTGAAAAACACTGGGCGTAATTAAAAGGGGTAACGATTAGTGCTTTGCTGAAGGTGCAGTCAATTGCCCCCACCCCAACAGAAAAAAACTGTCAAACAGAAATTCTCTCAGGAAGTCAATCCAGAGAAAAACACAATGTTTCTAGAACAGCCAATATAATGGAAGGGTATATATTTTATATTTGCATTAAAAAAAAAAAAAAAAAAAAATGGATTAAACAAAAGAGCAAAGAGTAAGTTCACAAAAGAGCAAAGAGTAAGTTCACAAAAGAGCAAAATATATATGTGAAGTTACAAGAATACTCCAAGGGAAAAATGAATCAACAGCTGGAGAAAATTAGCTAACCTTTGAGAGCTCAATTTATGAAATTTGGCCAATAGTAGTGCATAAAACTTTCAGTATAAGCAAACAATTTTACCCAATTCGGAAGGAATGGACACATTTATACCAATCCTATCAAAATAATAATAACTACAATTATATATATGTACATATGTATATTCATTTTCTAATGCTTTGCAATATTCTAAAATGTTTGCCTTTATTATATATATTTATAGTCAAAATGCAAGAAAATTATACTTTACAAGTATTATCGTCTGTAATTTATTTTGTGTGTGTGTCTCTGACAAGAACGAAGATTTCTTAATTTGCTCTTCATCTAACTCCCCCCCCCCCCCTTCACCATCTAAATCGACCTATTTTAGCCATTATAGACATTAACGAGCTCGTCCCGCGGTATGGAAAATTAATCTTTATTATCGAATTTTTTATTTTTTAATTGTAAAAATACGTTATGCAAAGGTAATACGTACTTACAAAATATTTTGAAGAGACCATATTTTTTATTTACTAAGTGTATAATAAAAATAAAATTGGAGTCATAGAACTAGCGAGAATATACTAATTTAAATAAACTTTCTTACGGGATACGTACATGTAATATGTTTCAGAAAGCACAATATATAAGAGATGTATTACATTTTGAATGGACTAAATTTATAGGTTCTCTAGTGTAAAATCGGTAAAATCATAAGACCTTTTTTTCTTTAATTTTTAATGGTGTCTAAGAAGAATATTTGAATTTCTTGCGAGGAGATGCTAATCTGCTAAAATATCTGAGCTAGTAGTTGCATTTTAATTAAATGTAAACATTCAAGTTTATAACACTATGTCAAAGGAAATCACTTTTGTATATATTTTCATATTAATTCCTTATCTATACGTCCCCTTAAGTGGGGCACTCACTTGAAAAACTTCTCAAAGTTTCTTGATCTGGATTTAAACATTTTTGACAAGTAGGCGTTCGTCGGAACAAAAGATATTTCAAGTTTTGTGAGACACAAGGTAAATTAAAAGCTTGGGGGAAACAAGGAAGATAAGAAAATCAAGATATTAGGATTTTCGAAGAATAACTCCCTCAAAGGAATAAATTAATTAAAAAAATTAATTAAAAAAAACTATACAATAATGCACTGTATGACATAATTTTTTATAAAAAAATGAAAACATTAGTAGGGGTATTTCAAAGGAGGGCTTAAATAAAATAAGAACACAGCTTTTACTCTGCTATTGATCGGTTGAATTTTTTAAGTCATTATTTTAATTTTTCCAATAATATTATGTTAAGATTTCAAGTGAGCAATGCTTCACTGAGGGTTAATTAATATTGTTTTTCATTTCTAAGGATATCGTTTCTAAATTTCAGGTAAGGTATAATTTTAAATTAATGTATCGTATTTTAAAATAACTATTGTTTAAATTAAATTTATTGAACAATTTAGTACCCGCTTGTTAAGGTTAAGTCACTCTTTTCAAGTACATTTAAAGAATGTATATGCGTGTTAAGTAAATCAATTTGTAATTGAGAATTATACTCAGCTTTCTATACTGATCATTATGCCCCTGACAAAAAGATGAAAAAATAAAATAAAATAAACATTATAGTTACATTTCAGGTAACTCACACTAGTCCAGTTTCGCGTTATAACAAAGATCGATGTAGCCTCAAATGAAAGTAAAAACTAAGCCTTTTCATTCACATAGAGAGTTTTTTTTACCGTAGATATTATTCTAAGATGATTTTAGTTGGGGTTCAGTCAAGGTAGATCCAAAAAAAAAAAAAAAAAAATACAAATTTAACATAAGTGTATTTTTTTAAAAGATTATCTGCCAACTTTTAGGCTTACATTGTAACCCATCTTCAGGGCTGTAGAAATACAATGTCATGAGAATACAATAATAATTGCCATAATGTAATGTGATATCAAAATTACATTCATACTTTTGATATCACATTACATTATGGTAATCCTATATTATAATATTCTCAATCATTATTGTATTTTCATGAAATTGTATTTCTACAGCCATGAAAATGTATTACAAGCCGAAACGTTGACAGATAATCTTTCTTATTTAAATACTCTTTTTTTAAATTTGTATTTTTTTTTTTTTTTGGATCTACCTTGACCCAACTAAAATCATCTAATAATAAGCCTTTTTATTTTCATTTCAGGTTAGATGGCAAGTTTTATAGGAAAAAAACTGCGTCATATAAAAACTGTGTAAAGTATGTCGATTTCTCAGGATTCATTAAAGGTGAATTTAAATAAGGGTGAATGAGAAAATTTAGTTTACAAGCCCGAGAGAAGAATGAGCTGAAAAGGTATGACCGCTAAAGTTTAAAGAAAGATATAGAGGGATGTGCCCTTCTCTATAAAAATAATGTTTGCGTTAAGACAATCGATTACAGCCATTATGGAACTTATCCAACGATTTGCAACTAGAAGTTTAAATACCAAATAGGGTCTCAAAATTATAATAATTATCATTACTATGTTATTATTATTGTTAAATAACTTCTGTTGAAATTTTTCAAAAGTCTCGTTATGGCATGAATTTCTCTGAGGGGAGTAAAATAAATTTTAAAGCTCAGGTAAGATCTACTTCCTATATTGTTCAATTTTCCTTGACTTCTTCTGAAAATTTTCTTTTGCCATTAAAGTAAACACATTTAGTTTCAAAGTTAAAATTAAATATTACGCTCTACACGTGGAAAAAGAAAATTCTTTTCACTCATTTCGCATTAGATTTCAGGTAATCCCCAATCTTAATGGTCCGATTTGTCTAGAAATGGAATATAGAGACCTTCTTTAGTATTTAAAAGCCACAGACCGAATTTCATTAAGAAAAAATGAAAACTTTAGCTTGTATAGCGCGCACAAGTGTATTATATAGATGAGTATATTATAGTTTCAGTCAGATTTGGTACCTACATGGTAGGATATGGAAAATATTAAATAAATGATCAAAAATATGCCATGAGAATATTCTGAATAGCTTAAATCCTTAGGAAATCGCTAATAACTGTTTAATAATTTAATAAAATTTTCAATTAATTTTTCTTAATCAGATGTTACTACTTCCGAAAGTTAAAAAGTTATAAAATTTTAACGATTCAGGACAAAATAGCTTCTTCAGAGCATTGTTACAAGTCCCCGCAACTGGGCAACAAATCAAAGAGAGACTTAGAACAGTTGTTAAATGGTTTCCTATTTTGTGTAAAAAGAAAATTACTCTATGGTCTCGTTTTATGAATTTCAGGGGGCGGGAAGGTCATTGCGGATCGACAGAGTCTGCCAAATGGATTTTCCAAGGTGCTGAAAAGATTCGTGCCAAGAACGCCCTCGGTGGAACGGCCCATAAAGGGCAGAGAGCATATAGGGGTGGCTGTCCTGTAGCAGATGGTGTTTACAGCGACCAGAGAGAGGCGACAATGTGTAGGATACCACACATTGGGCGGGCCACATAATTCACTTAGGGACAATCGGTCCCCTGACAGACTCCGCCCCGCTAGGCTACACAACATTGGGTGCTGTGGACGTCTGCAGGGTTGCTAAATGGGCCACTTGCTACTTCGTGGTGGGCCGACACAATCAGCCAAGGTCACGTTCAAAGTGAATGGCTACCTACATGGGAGGACATTGCTCATATTCTTGTTCTTCTTTGCACAATAATCCTTCAATGGGCGATAATAACTCTAACCCACCATGAAGATTTTCATACTTATTGAGACTAAATCTAAGTCATTTAACCTGGTCTGTTGGGTGTTCGAAAATTATACGCCACCCTTTCCTTAAATATACCCTCAATAGTTATTTATTTTAGTTAATCTTAACAAATACAAATATATAACAACAATTTTTAATGAAGCATACATATTCAGCTTCTTTATGTAAAGAATCACAGTGCTATATAGCCGAAGAATTTTATTCAACCGTGGCGGTCACGTTATTCATGTGAATTTATTAAAGAAAAATCTGCTAAAAGTTTTATTCTATACACACACGCAATTTTGAAAATTAAAAAACCGACTTTGCCAGGTAAATTTATTTAAAGTTACTGAATGAGAAATTCGTGTATTTTAATGGTGCGGACGAGGAGGGCGATAGGATGAGAGACTTTATTGAAATCTCGTCAACATCATCGTTATAACAAGATTGGGGTACACAAATTTAGATAGAACATACAAATCTAAAAGTGATTTTGTAGAACCCACTCAGCCATTCTATAATTTTTTTTTTTTTAATACGCATTAAAGAAAATACTTAAGGGTCACGTAAAGGGTTGCGCGGAACCCGTTATGTTTAAAATATATAAACCAAACATTCATAAAAATGGGATATTTGGACATTATATTGCAAACTGTTGAATTAATTTTTGTTTAAAATCAGATAAAAGGAAAGGGGGGATTATAAACAAAAAATAGAATAATCGTTATTATTAGTGTTATGACTAAAATATATACAACATAACAGGAGGATAATTTTTTTTTTCAAACGGACAAATTCTAAAAAAAATGTTTAAGAAAAAAATGCATATTCAAGAAGATTAAGAAATAGAACTAAGTATGCAGAACTTCCCGACAAGTCTAGAGTCAGCCTTAGATGTTTTTATCTTTTCTCTTCATTGTCCTGATTCACTTTATAGATTACACTATCCGGTTTCTTTACACTATCTATCTCTATATTTAAAAAGAATATTGAAAATGGGAAATCAGCTTAATTTACATAGCTTTATTTATGAATTCAAACAAGCTCTTTCAGGAAAATTGGTAAGATAGACACATCTATATGTATAAAATAGGATGTGTGTATGTATGTAACGTGTGAAGCTTAAAACGGCTGGGCCGATTTTGAAAAATATTTTCAGGGAATACTCAGAATATTCAGGCGGGGGACACTGTGAAGTCTGATTTTTGATTTTCGGTCTGCGGGCGGAGGGACGTTTTGATGAAGTAATAAATAAATATAATTTCCAATTTGCCTTAAATACATGTGTTTCTTTTTTTATTGAACCCATATCTACACCATATGTAAATTATTCTGTGAAAAAACTTTATGATAGGTATTCCATGGATTTTTATTTGAAGGCTCTATTTAATACGTTTTAAACGAATTTTAATTTCGTTAAAAGCTCTATTTAATACGTGTGATAATACAACACTAATGTTGGCTTAGGGCCAGCAACGCCCTAAAAAAAAAAAAAAAAAAAAATTGGCAAAACGAAGTTTACCGGGCCGCTAGTATTCTATAAAATTTATTCTGAGAGCGAAATACAAAAGGTACCAAACTGAAAAAAATAAAAAATAAAAGAATGTATACTGTTTTTAATAAAGTACATTTTCCAAAAAAGCTAATAATTTCTATTTGATTATATTTGAAATAATTTGACACTCTCTCTATATGTTTTTGTCTCTATTGCTTCATAATACGTAATACTTTGTATTTGAGTGCTTTATTGATTTTATTTCTAATGTGGGATAATATTTGGTCAAAAATTGTATTCAATTATAATTATTTTACAAAGAAACATTAAAAATATTGATTATTTTTCTTGTGAAAAATGGTAACAAAACATAATAACGGATTAACTTGTCACCTTGTTCAATGTCCATTTTTACTGAATGAGTTATGTGGTACAATTTATGAAAGCAGTCGTCACACAATGAATCCTGAGTATTTTAATCAGAGAGTGAATGAATGGGGGGGATTTGAGGGATCGGTGGACACAGGTTCCAATGGGATTGTGAGAGGAATGTGGGAACTCTGACGTCAGCTGGACTGGTCGGAATTCCCCACCGACTTCATTATTGGATATTTCCATGTATTGGTCGGATCATGGCGGAGTCATAATTAAAACACGATAGGACGTTCCAATAGTTATGTAAAAAATGTCTAGGCCCTTTCAATCGCGACATCTCTCGGTAAGAGGGAACTTTTATCCTGCATCGCTTTCAGCCTAAATCATAATGGCGCATTTATTTATCAAGTTAAACTTAAACGAGATTTAAGCACTAGCCGATTATTTTTAATATGAAAATTACTTAGGTATATCTCTAATAATTTCAAGCAGAACACTTATAGGTCCAAATTATAGCAAAATAGTTTCAAATACAATAAATTCTGGTAAATAAACTAAAAGGTTATTTCCACCACCAATGAATATAGAACTGTCATACCTTCCATTGTCCGTCTTCATTGGTTTCTGCAAACCATCTTCTGTTGGCGAGCGCTTTCGGACTCCGTGAATACAGACCGTGACAGTGAACGCATGTATTCGGCCAGGAGATGGACAATGTCTGAAAGCGCTCGCCAACAGATGGTTAGCAGAAACCAATGCAGACGGACAATGAAAGGTATGACAATAAATTCTCTGTAAACAAATGTATCATACACGACCCTATTTTGGATAGCCTCCTACCAAAGTAATCAAAAACAAAATCGAAACTCTCTAAAGCTTGATATCCGGATTGGCGTAAATGATTCTCAGGCCATTGTTTTTACGCCCGTAAAAAAAAAAAAAACAATGCATACCATGCTTCCCTATGAGCTCTGAGAGTTATTCACATATTGTAATCACAGTACACTAAAATAGAGTTTTAGTTACAAATAAAATAGTTATAGAAATATGTTTTCTATAAATCACGAAACTTCATATTGGAAAATGGTAGGACAAATGCATGCCTTCGTTTACTCTCTCATAAATCGCATAAAAAATTTAGTTAAACGTTATAAATATTAATTTGTTGTGGTATATTATCCCATGTAAATTTTAAACAATTAATGCAAGGGAATATAATAAAAATCTATCTGTCCCAGCCAGGACTCGGACCTGGATCTCCTGCTTTCCGGGCACGAATGCGAACCTTTACGACACCGGGACGAGCTAAATAACTTATTAAATTCTCAACGCACTAGCGAGAGTCTAACCTACGAGAAAGACGAATACATCTTTCGAGCAGAAATCAAGCTCGTCCCGGTGGTGTAAAGGTTAGCATTCGTGCCCGGAAAGCAGGAGATCCAGGATCGAGTCCTGGCTGGGATAGATAGATTTTTTATTCTATTCCCTCGCATTAATTGATTTAAATGTACGTGGGATAATATACCAAAACTAAATTAATATTTATAAATGTTACCTGATTAGTTTTCATTACATTATTTAAATATTTTTCTTTTAATTTGTTAAAGCAGCGATAATTTATTTTACTGTACTTTACATAACCGCGCAAACGTTGATGTAAGTAAACGAGATTGATTGACAATGAAAAGGCCGAATTTTAATTAAAATGATTTGATAATTACTAATGTAAAAAGAATTAGTCAATTGGAAATACTGATCAAGAACTAAATTTGGGGACAGTTGACAACATTGCTTACGTGAGTGACTTGGGTTTGATATGTATTTAAAAGCCCACGCTACTCCCAGGAAAATTGCCTTTGAAGGGTCTACTGTAGGACAGATAGGATATTTCCAGCCCGACGGAAAGAGGGGTTTCTGCTTTCGCCCACTGAGTCGAAAACTTAAGTCAATATGCGGCCCTCAACGAGCAAACCGAGTTATTTCGAAAATACGAAAAGCTAAACGGGTTCATGTCCCCAACCCCCTCCACTCTGTTTCAGTTATTTTCAAAGTGACACCCGATTTCGGATAAATAACTCAAACACCAACTGTCTGGAAGGGTCCAGGACTTTTCTCTTCTTGGGATAAATAATAAATTATAAATATATATATATGAAAAAAAAGAGCAACATTGCAAATGTAAAATATCTACTATCCTCAAAAATTATAAAAATTAATGGTTCATTAAAACAAAACTTTTATAGGTGTAGATTCATAGGAAGATTGGCAAGCAGGAGCTGCGTAAACTAAACAGATTTCCCATGTTTCGTTAGAAAGGCCACAAACAATACTGAAAGGCGAATTATATTTTACAACTAAGTAGATCATGAAGGTAGGAGTTAGGATGGCTAAGATAGTCTCTGAATTGTCCAGGACATGGGAGTGGGGAAGATTTTTAACTTTAATTAATTGTATTGTAAATACAAGTTTAGTAGCGGTGTAGCCAGTGATCAGTACACACCTGTTTATAGCGCTCCGTCTTTCCAACTATAATATACGAGTTGTGGGAAGAACTGAGATCTCAAACTCTACATACATTTGTAGTGAAGTGTCAGTGACATGTGAGTGCAGTTTCAGCTCGAATCGTCGCGAGGATCACATCTAAACAGTGAGTAAAGCGAACTATTTTTGTAGCCGTTATCCTTAGCACTGGGGTCGACAGGGGAAGACCTGTCCGGCCCCCACCTCGCCGCGCTAAGCTCTCATAGTCTCCCTTATCTCTCTGCCTGTAGAGTAGGAGCCTCCGTTC
>KZ806900.1:560435-577796 GCA_000696205.2 Oncopeltus fasciatus | reverse complement strand
ATATATCGCAATATCTTAGTTGATTTTACAATTATGAAAAAAATTATATAAAAGAGTATAATTTTTTTTTAATGAAAAAATATGTATTATAAAAGATTATTTAAAATTTAATTTGAGAGTTGAATACTATCTTTCAAAATAAAACCAAATTAGTTTCCTTGACTTATTTTAGCAAATCAATTAACGGGATTGTTTTTGATTGAAATCGGATGACAGGGAGAAATGTTCAAAAATTTCGTCAATATCAATGTTCTCGAAATTTATCAAACATATATAGCTGTTTTTAAAAATATTTATATAAAGTAACTTAAAAAAAAATTTAAAAAAACCCGCCAAAATATTATATTTAAGGGTAATAGATAAAAGTTGAGCGCCTCTCTCCAGGATGTTGTTGGTTGTTAAGCAAATCTTAGTGACATTACCTTTCTCTTTCACCACTTCACCAAACTCCAGTACCAAACGTGTACTCTTATTTGGGCGTATCCTCGTCGAAATATTCTACTTAGTCACGGAGTTCTTTATTTTTTCTGGGGTGGGGGGAGGAGTTTAAATAAGGCGAAGGGTTGATAGCGTAGCGCGGCTAAATGCAACACAACACCATTGCTAATGTTGCCCAACATGCCGAATGCAAAGTTTTGGATGTGACGATTTGAAGGACTTACAGCTACAAACAAAAGCTGATAACAAGGTCTTTCTACCTTGACCGAACCCCAACCAAAATCATCTAATAAAAACTGATAACATTCACGTAAAATGGTTATTTACTGAACAGTAGTCATTGGCTGGGGGAGTGAGTGCTGTGTCAATAAAATATAAATAAAACCGCTAACTTATCTAAGAAATTGAGGGTTTAGTTACATGTTTTCAAGCTGAAAACCAGATCATTATAGGAATTTATTAATAATTTTATAAAAACGAAGTTAAGCCTGCCCTTAGAAAAATTTTCTCCTCGACGGGGTGCATACTGGCATAAATTGTTAACGGGTACCTTCCGTGTTTTTGAAACATCTTTGAAAGATTTTTCCCCAGAACGAAGATCGGATCAAGATGGAAACGGAATCATTGAGTCAAAAGAATATATTCCATTTGTCGGAAACCTTTTTTTCAAGAGCTACCTTTGAGGGAAAAGAATAGTCCGAGCCTGAGGAAAACATCTCGGAGGTCAGACATACCACCGTTGGACGTGAGAGTAAATGGAGAGAAAGAGAATTCTTGATCAAACACGGAGGCCTCTGACGTCATTATTCGCACAAAGAGAGAAGGCAGAGAAGATCTGACGTCATTGTCTGAGGGGCGCATCCCCTAGTGGGGTGGTGTTCTCCGCTCTGCCGGTACAAGACAGATGGAGCCATGTCCGACAGAATGCAGACTCCGCTACACCTGATACATGGCGGCGAATGTGCCGATCAGCTGGCGGGGTATACACCCTCTCTCCCTCCCCGAGTCTTCCATCGTTTAATGTTTTTTTTTTCTTTCAACTCCCAGAAACTAAAGTATGCATTGTTAAATCAATAATGAAGCTCCTCAAGCAGGGACTATGTCGGCTAAGCAATTTCCCATGTTTCGTTAAAGGAGAGAAAAAAAAAAAAGAAGAGTTAAGGACAAATTATATGATACGACTGGCAAAGGTAAATTTAGTAAAAGGAGAGTTTCTTTGACCGTGGATATTATTCTTAGATGATTTTAGTTGGGCTTCGGTCAAGGTAGACCTAGAAAACACAAATTTAAAAAATGTATTTTTTAATAAAGGATTATCTGCCGACGTTTCGGCTTACATTGTAAGCCATCTTCAGGGCTGTCTATCATGAATATGAGAGAGGACGTCCTGTCCCTAAGTTTAGTCATGGAAAAGTGAATGTAACGTTGGCGAACCGATTGGTGGTTAGGGGGGGAGGGGATTAAGCACTCAACATTCCTAATTAGTAAGCTTAGTCATGTTTTAGTCACCGTAGACGAGGAGTATCACCCCATTTGCACTGATGGAATCCTGAAATTTAGGCCGAATGTAAACAAAAAAAAAAAAGTTTTGCTTACAAACCTGTTTTTAATTCTTCAGCGTCCAAGACAGAATCCTTGACTAACC
This sequence comes from Oncopeltus fasciatus, assembly GCA_000696205.2. NCBI lineage: Eukaryota > Metazoa > Arthropoda > Insecta > Hemiptera > Lygaeidae > Oncopeltus > Oncopeltus fasciatus. The sequence goes on along the minus strand of KZ806900.1, from coordinate 575,713 downwards.
ACACCTCAATCCTAGTTATATTTATAAATATCTTCCTTAATGTAGGCCAAAAAAAATTATGAGGTATAATTGATATAAAATGATATACTGCACCTGTTGACTTAGGTAGCATTAAATAGCTACATCTAAGATTAGGAGCTAAAAAACTGAGATGTCCGAAGATAGTAAGTAGTAATATGATTCCCAGAGTACTGCGTAGAAGGGTTTTCCCTGGGGCTAATTAAGTACAAGTTAACGCACTTGGTTACATCGCCAATTCAGAGCAGGGACACATCACGTTCTGGCATAGACAATGTAGAATACAAAACCACCTTAAGGGAAAGCTTATCATTATCCCTTTAAAGTCTCCGAGATAAGACACTTCGAGGTTAGATGAGGGTCATAATAATAATAACCATAAATCATAATAACCAACCCATGCCAGAAAGGTTATGTATAGGTTTGTCATCATGCGAAATAAATGAAATAAAAGTGATAAATAATACAAATAAAAAAAATAGAAAACAATTGATAACAAAGTGCTTAATAAAAAACATGAAAATGACAAGATTCGTGCATCAACAACAAAAACTACTTTACAAAGCCATAACCTCTCTGGCTGGAAACCACTGACGACAGTGTCAACAAAAACAGAACACCCTCAAACTGCTACGACACAAATTCCTCACAACAAAGGTTAGTCCTAAGCCAATCTATCTATCGCGCTCCCATTTTGTCATGAATTTATTACCTCAAACAAGACGGAAGGAGAGCGGGAAAGTTGAAATATGTGTGTTGGGCACACTAGATTTTCCCCTTAAGTTAATAAATTGAAGTGTCGTCAACTTCAGTATTTCTATCGGAATACATAAATGGGCCATTACATTTATAGTATAACGTAGCAGACTGTCGGGAAGAGTTGGATTGGAGTGGAGAGGGGATTGTGGGAAACGGGACATTCATCAGGGGCGATGAAATAAGAGATTAAATTACAGTAAGGGCCATTTGACAGATTTCAGCCAAATGCAGATGAGAGACGAGTGGTGACGGGCTGGCTCTCGCTCTGCGAGATTACATTGCTTTATGGGGACTATTAGTAGCGCCCGACCGGGCCCGAAAACGAGTTTGTTTTATTGCCCCGGAGGAAGTTGTGGAAGGGGGGCGAAACGGCCATGGGGAAACCTTTCGTCTGAGGGAATTAGAATAGGGTGGGGGTTGTTAGGAATTGTTATTTCTCTCCAATCAGATAATGGAGGGATAGATGGGGAAGGGGAAGAAGGAGACAGGAGGCTTACTGATTAGCCTATCTCTCATCCTTCCTTTGTAGTCATCTTCGCCAATGACAGACAGAGCAATTCCGCCTCAGGCCAAGACGTGTTTAGCAGGGAATCGTCTTCAGAGAGAGAGAGAGAGGAACCTCTACAAGCCTCTTGTATGCAGATAACATCAGGAAATTGAACAAGGATAGAGAACAAAATGGATGATAACTCCACCAAACAATGCACAATTTATGATATTAACTAAAGTAAAACACAAGAAAAATAAATAAAAGAATAAGTTCATCGATTAATACATAAATATGATATAATTACAATGTTAAGTAAAGTAGGCAATAAAAAATATGTTAATATATTTCTTATAATATATAAACAATAATACTTGTAAAGGATAACAGTAATTTATTATTTTATTTGCCTAAAGTTGAGGGATCTATTCTTCTTTTTTTTTCTCCCTTACAGCCAATCCGGGTTATTCCTGCGCTTTGAAGATGGGTGAGATCTATAGGCATCCAAAATGCTCGATTTTTATTCACGAAGAAATTGTGTGAAGCTTTCTTCACAGTTTTCTCCCCTCCCTACCCTCTCTCAAAACAAAATATTGATTAATGAAATTCTAGATCACAACTCCAATCGTACAATTGGATTACTATAACGTCAGTTCTCAGTGTGTGCGAAAACCCAGGCAAAACGTGATGAATCCTTATCAGGTGATATTATGGGAACACATAGGAACATTGAATCGTCATTGGTTGAAATTAACCCACCATGAGAAGCCATTACAAACCAACCACCATCGAATGAAGCAATCCAGGAAAAAAAACAAATCCAATATTTATACTCATTCTTCTCCAAAAAGCTACAAGTATTATATATAAATTAAAAGGATTAGATTAATTAACTGAAATTTGATGAAAAAATTACAGCCCCATAAGAAAAAAAAATAACGTAAAAATATTGGTACTATTCTATTAACTTGAAAACTTCTAAGTGAATTTTTGTTAATATTTTGAGCCTTGAGACAAAAAAATTAATTAAAAACAAATGTTTTAAAATTTGAAAAAAAAAAACTTGGGGTAACTACCGTCTGTCCAGTAAATTTTATTATAGGGAGGGGGATAAGAAATGGAGGCTGGCAACAAAAAATATCGGTAATTTTATTTTTTTTAAATATAGTAAAAAAATGAACACTTTAGGAAAGTTCAAATCATGTTGATGAAAGATCACCTTTTTTTTCCCCCTACAAAGATTAAAACCAAAAATCTGTCACAGAATTGATGAACAACTTTAAACTTGGTGGGATAATTTATTACATGTCATCAAAATAAAGTAGTTCTAAGTAGCACTCAAGGAATTGTATATCTTAATAAATATTCCAAAATCAACAAATTTCCATGATTGTTTATGGAATGTTGTAGAAGTTCCGATCAAGTTACTCGTGAATTCGATAGCAGGCCATCCCATTCCAGGGAATACGTCCTCTCCGATAACCTACGTCAAGCTCGTCTATCACAATCTATCAGTCTTGACACGATATTCTGGGATATGCACCAAAACATACGCACTTAAGAGATGTATGTACGTCTTCATTTCTTAGGTAATGAAGAAATGCTCATGTCAACAATATACTCGTTGAAAATCTTCATATATATTTTATACACTCACACACATATTATATATATATATATATATATATATATATATAAAGTATATAANATATATATAATCATAAGAAATAAGAAATCTGCTTAGATTACGCTGTTCCTCCATGACGGTTTTTTCTCTCTCTCTCTCTCACATTATCCTCTACTCAAAAGTGAATTTTATAGCCCTGTAAAGAAGAAAACTAAAGTGCTATAAAATAAATAAAACATTTTGAGGATTTACGGATTCACAACCAACAAAAATAAAAAGGAAAGAAACGTTATGGACTTTTAAGCTTTTTGTTTTGAAGAGTCTAAGTTTTACGTGTTGGTAATAAAAGAAAATAACGACAAAAAAGAGGAATCTATAGGTTTATATGAAAAAAACAAAAACAATAATACATTTTTTATGAAATATCTCATATTTTATGAATTATTGCCAAAATATTTACACTGTTGAAGCAATTCATAAAATTGGAAGCTAGCTAGGCTCCATAAAATAGGAAGTGAGTCACGTCTTCTTTAAGACACATACGGAATATAATTTTTTATAATATATAATCCCTACCTTGACCGAACCCCAACTAAAATCATCTTAGAATAATTTTTTATAATGTGATTTTTCCCAAAACAAAAATAATTAAGTTAATTTAACTAATTTTTAGTGCAAGGGAACAGAATAAAAAGTCAAACTTTGTTACCTTGTACTAAAAAATTAGTAAAATTTACGTGGGATTAAATACCACAAAAAAAAATTATAATAAATTAATATGTTTTTCGCAGCCCAAATCACAGGGGGGTGGGGGTAAAAGAGCAAGTTCATTTTTAAGTATTATCGAAATCCTCCAATGGCTTGTAGTAAGTAATACATTTTTCAATTATATTTGTACAGGTATACACCATATACTTGGCTAAATTAACACGAAATATAAACATAGATGTTACGTATTAACAATTAGAGAGTATATGAACAGTGGTATAATTCCCTAAATATCCCTTGGATGACAATTCAGGAGCCTAGTGGAAGGGGGCATTTGGCCTCAAGACAGCGAGTGTGGTTTTCGGGACGACGGAAAGAGAATAAATATATAAATTTAGATGATCGGAAAGCTTGAGGTGTAGCATCGAACATGAAACAAGAGATGTAAGGGTCATTATGAAGGGTGCCGTTTGAAACGTAATATGAAGCATAGATATACAGAGGATTGTTTTGTGGTTGTGTGGAAAGTTTAAGTTACTCAATTTAGTTACTTAAGTTTACAAATTGCGGACGCTAGAGCGAATACTTATAAACATATCGAATGCCGGTCTTTGGCACATACACATAGATGCAATAGATATATGGTACGTGAATAGCTTGATTTCATTAGGGAAAATCTGCTTAAAAATAGAAGCAATATATTGAGGCTAAATAACACTCCTCTCCTTAATAGAAAGCGCGCCGTGAATCGATAAAAGAAAATATCGCTCGACATGTGAACGGTAATTCAGTCGGGGATGGTTTGGTTAGTGTTATTTATGCCACCGTGCCTACAAGGCAACTTTAAAATTGTTCCATCTAAATGGAAATTGAAGAGACTCCGTAAGCGCACACCAGCGCTCCTAGTGGACACCAATATAAACTCCAGCGAAACGTTACCAAGCACATGGAAAATTGAACTCGAACGAGTGAGGGAGGGAGTGTTCATCTGTCCTGTATCGTACGCCGGCTCCTGAGACCAACATGTAAGCAGGAAAATAAAAGATACGGTGTGAATATAGCCACTCATAGCTCAATACATTTTTTAAAACTGAAATTAAGTCAATTAAATAAAAATATCAATAAATAAAAACGATGAGTGTTTAAAATTAGGTGGTGAACTATAGATAGCCCCTCCTTCCATGGACCTAGGCGGCTTCATAAAAGGTATTACAAAAGCATGCGTTAGCAAGTAATTAATTATTACTGAAAGCATAGCTTCCCATAAGACGGAACTTGATAGCCGAATGAGCGATCCATTACATACAGCCATGGACTTAATACATATTTACAATAAACAGAGAGGGGGGAGAGAGTTAGAGACGTGCATATATACATATATATGTTATATGAGAGATAAAGAGAATGATGGGAGGGCGGGATAGATAATTCTCTTAAAAAGGCGTATTTTAATGTGTACTTAAAAATTGCTAATATACTTGGAAAAAAACTTTTAGCGAATTTTTTTATTTAGATATTTTATACTTATGTTTTAAGTATAAATTATCTTAAATTAGATTATATATGACTTTCATAAAGTCATAAAAATGTAGTTGCTCAAATTTTCATAAACTATATTAAAATATTTGTAAATATTATATTGAGATACATGTTCAAATATATCAGACAATCTATAACATAGAGAATGTTCCTAGTTTTTTAGCAACAGTGCGACAAATTTTGTTTAACTATTTAACAAATTGTAAGTTACCTTTCAATGTAAAAATTAATAAATAAAATTATAAGATTATATTAAGTGTATTATAAATAATAAGAAATACCATAAAACACTTTTATTAATTTTTCCTAGAGTTTTCTTTTATTCATTATTTCTCACCAAATAAGCCTATATTCATCCGTTTCTTCAAAAACTAAAATAGAAAAAAGTATTTAATAAAAATAAATAGAAAATACAGAAGAAAATTTAGAACATTTACTATGGAAATTAAAAAATGTATATTTAAGAATGTAACTGTAAATGTTAAGCGCTATCCTCTTTAAAACCTAGAGTGATAAGTTCGTTAAGAAATAAAATTGATCAATAGAGAGATTATGGGGGTCAGGGAAGGATCAAAATAAAAAAGATAAAATAAGATCACACAATCTTAAAATAAAAGTATTATAAAATAATATTAACAATCTTACTTTTAAACCTCATTTTCTTTTGAAATTTGTAATACTTATTAGACATTACTATTACCTGTAACTGTCTTAAGTGAAGATAAAGAAATATGCTTAGTTTACGCAACTTCAGGGTGGCTATTTAAATAGAAATACAGGAAGAATGAGATATACAGTAAAAAAGAGATTTTTTTTTTATCTTAATCATTTTTTCATGAGGCAATGTGTTAGAAGTGTATGACATTCAGCACAGGAAAGAAGAAGAAGAAAAAGGAGGAGAGATAAAAAAGGCGAGAGGGTGAGATGGGAAAGATCAGCTGGACTAGATGAAAGACTGTGTGTGTGTGTGTCTTACATGTGGTCTTCCGCCCTTTGAGAGGGCTTCCATCTGGGAGAGGAGGTGTCAGCAGGAGTAGGAGCCCAATCCTTTAGCACTCCGCCAAATCAGGACACACCCTCAAGGGTGAGCTACCCCTACTCAGGTTCAAGGGATGGCAACATTTCCCCCTTCAAATTTCAGTATTTCTCCAAAAAGTAGTAACTTCCCTTAATTCTGGATTTTTTATATATTTTCTTCTTGTGTGCAGTTGGCAAAGAATTAATATAAATAGGAAGAGAAATCATTTTAATGTATAACGGATCTCCATGATCAGCCACGTTTTATTAAAAAGGAAATAAAAAAAAGTAAATGATACTCATAAACCGGAGAGCTTATTCATAATTCATACCCACTAAAATTTATATAATGGTGTGTGTATCATTTGGCATGTTACTCTTTAACATAAAAGGAAAACTAAGTTCATTACCGAGTAAGATCGGATCAATAGAAGTGGGGATGACATTGCCAAATTAAACAAAAGTTTTTTCGCTGCTGCGGGATTTAGAAAAATTTTGGAATTTAGAAATTTATTTTAAATAAATGAAAGCAGACAAAGATAAGATAAATATACAATAAATATTTAGTTGTTACTCTGCGAAATTAAATCATTAGAATTGGGGGTTTACCCGAATCTTAAATTTTTGTCTCTGACTAAGAAGATGTAATTAGTAGTTTTCCTTGATGAATTATGGCAAACCACTTTGCAAAATAAAATTAGCTGAGTTTATAATTAACCAAGATACCTCCAGTAGGATTGAGGGTTCGCATGATTAAAAATGTTTAAGTACAGCTGTTGAGAAACGGTGATAATGAGAAATTGGATTAGTATATCATAAAACAAGAGTGACGGACTGTAAAATTTTATTATTAGATGATTTTAGTTGGGGTTCGGTCAAGGTAGACCCAAAAAAAAAATACAAATATAAAAAAAAGAGTATATTTTTTTTTTTAAAGGATTATCTGCCAACGTTTCGGCTTACATTGTAAGCCATCTTCAGGGCTGTAGAAATACAATGACATGAGAATACAATAAAAATTGACAATATTATAATACAGAATTACCATAATGTAATGTGATATCAAAAGTATGAATGTGGAAAGCTATAGTAGTAGTAGTAGTAGTAGATCATTGTAGGGCAATCAACTTCTAGGTTATTACGCCCTATAAATACCCTTTAATATGTTTACTATAAATGGAAAGCTATATATATATTTAAAAAAATGTAAAAGATGCAGACAACAACTTATTAAAAAATAATTGAAATGTGAACTTAGGGACAGGACGTCCTCTTTCGTCTTTATGATAGGCAGGTGTGGTAAATTATTGTTTTAATGTTATTCAATTATTTTTTCATACGTTCATAGGTAGGCAAAGTTTTTTTTTTTAAATTCTCCTACATAGCTTTCTACATTCATTCTTTTGATATCACATTACATTAATTATTATTACATTATTGTATCATAATATTGTCAATTATTATTGTATTCTCATGACATTGTATTTCTACAGCCCTGAAGATGGCTTACAATGTAAACCGAAACGTTGGCAGATAATCTTTTTAAAAAATACACTTTTTTTTAAATTTGTATTTTTTTTTTCGGATCTACCTTGACCAAACCCCAACTAAAATCATCTAATATCTACGGTCAAAAAACTCTCCTATTGTAAAATTGTATTTGTTTCAAATGTAAAAATCTGTAAAACACAGGGTTTTGATCTATAGCTGTTAAAAAACATTTTTTTTTTTTTCAGCTTTTGAACCTTCCACTCCCACCACCTATACTAAGTAAAGTGATAAAATGTCATCTTTATTTATATCTTAAATATGAAGTACATATACATTGAAAAAAAAACTATATAATTTACTTTTTTAACCATCTGCTTTTATTTTGCCATAAAATTATACTTCTTACTTGAATGGTTGTTTATATTTTTAATTTAATTTATATTTCATAAACGGTAAGTTCCGCTTTTAAAGTGTTCATAAAATTTGTTGTGCACCAGCAAACCTAATCATTGACGAAAAGTATGGAAGAACAAGTAAAAATTGGCTTAAATGACCTTAAAACGAAAAGATTCAATAATATTCGACTTCGATTTTCTTTAAAAATAATTAACTAACATGGAGTAAAGTTTAAAATTTAGAAAACTAAAAAGAGGTTAATAGTAACTTATTATTTCATAAAGCACAATTTCAAAAACAAGTTCAATTTACTTTTAACATGGAGCTGAATATAAATTTTTGTTCTTCCATTTCTGTTAATTCGTATGCCGTTTTGTTCCATTTTCGATTTCGAGGAATTAGTTTTCGCCATCCTCTGAGGGGGCTATTGAGGTGTATGCACTAGTTGCACCACCCATCTTGGATCTTCGTAACACGATCAAGTTGGCGACTGGCATATACGAAGAGTCTCGGTATGCTCGATAAGAGCTGTGGTATTTAAGCCCTATTCGGCAGAAGGTTTCTTCGCAATGCTAAAGGAACACCAGCGATAACAATAAAGTGCCGGAGGGTAGGGAAGAGAAGCAAAGAGGAAACATAAAAACCAAGGAGAGAGAGAGGGCGATTAAGGGTTGAAGGGTGGGTTCGAACCGCAGAACAAGAACCATGAAACACACCCGCAGCCAGCAATGAACCATTACCCGCCTCAGAATAACAGCGACATCCATACCCACTGTGGGAGGGGGGCTTTTATAATCTCATCGATACTTATTCTTCTTCACTTTTTAGTTATTTGACATCCCTTCGTTCATTTTCACGTGGCATTCGGTTTTATTCCGGAAAGAAACTATACGGCCGTTTTCCACCACACGCCATTAGGGAATGGGATAAAAGCACAGAAAATATCAGAAAGAAAAAAGAAGGAAAAAAGAAGGAAAAAAGAAAAAAAATGAAATGCAGTTCGTTGGAAGTAAAGGGAGAGAATTCGGCGCGCCCACCGACAGACTCGTAAATTGTTGTGTGAGTAAGGCACTAAAGTTTTATTAGTCGTCCGAGAGTCGTTTTAGGGACACGAGGGAGGACTGGTCATTTGTTGTGAAGAGTTTAAAAGTACGTGAACATAAAACACTGCGATGCCTGGGCTCGCTGAACGACTGACGATGATGCACGCGTACGGCACACAGTAGAACGATCGTACCAAAGCGCTCTCTAAAGTGCAAATGAACTAACAAGGAAGGGGAGGGGGGGAGATGGAAATATCTTACGCAAAAGCGAACGATAGAAGCTTCACACGCAGGAGCTGCGTAATCTAAGCAGATCTACTATACTTCGCTAAAACTGTATATAAATGAGAAATGTATTTACAAGCCGAACAAAATAATTAATGTAAAAACTATAAACACTAAAGTTGGGTCTTGATGGGCCGGGATGGAAAAGTGGGGGAAACGCCCATTCATCTATATAGTTACATTTGTAAATTTCTTCATTTCTCAACAGACGCCAAGGACTCTTATACAGCCTTATAAATGGACGCTCACAGCTCACTGATAATATAAAACAAACTGACCATCTACAAGACCATAATACGACCCAGCAACTTTTATAACTGTACAGAACTGTGCAGAAATTCTGCATCTTCTTAGAAAATAGGATTTCCTCTTACAAGTGAAATATGTCTCAACTGAGTGCAGGTGACTTGGGGCGCCAGGCTAGCTCAGGGGATCCGTACGGGTCTCGCAATCCTGACGCCGCGGGTTCAAATCCCGCCCAGGTCAATCTTTTATTTATAAATAGAAGCTTGTCCTGAGCCATGGGTGTTTAAAATGGGGTGGCAACCTGTAGATAGCCCCTNAAAAAAAAAAAAAAAAAAAAAAAAAAAAAAAAAAAAAAAAAAAAAAAAAAAAAAAAAAAAAAAAAAAAAAAAAAAAAAAAAAAAAAAAGAGTGCAGGTGACCACCTTCAAGTGGTCCGTACAGCCTGGCCCACTCATTACTTTATATATATATATAGTTTACAAAAGCCCATCCTGGTACCAATGTGAAAAACTTGATCTTCTCGCAGGACATCTGAATATCTCATTGAAGAGTTACAATAGAATAATAGCGGTTCAAACCGTTCTAAGGAAGATTTGCTTACATTGAAAACGTGACAAAACTGTATGGGCATATAGATATAAATATAAACAAGAATGTCTTATTGCAATAGAATCAGCATTTGATTATTCACTAGATTTAATTGGGACTGGAAGAAGGGGGGAGGGTGAGATATCAGATTTAACTGAGGAGAATACACAAATGATTGTGAAAAACAACCTCCAGGATATGAAAATATAATTTGGACGATTACTTTTTACGAGGGGCAATTCAATACCGTCAAAAAGGGGGTAGACAGGGAAAAATGAGGGGTAGACTCCACTGACTTCCTAGTGCTGTAAAACTCCGACAGAGCCTGCTGACGTCGGCGCCTTTTCCACAGGACTAATCATCCAAGCACATCCTCCACAATTTTATTAAAAGCCCTCGGGGTTCCTTACTTAATCGGCAGTTTGTAGGATAACTGTGAAGGGGGGCCTCGTTTTATCTCGTATATGCTTTTATATATTGTTAGGGTTTGCGAATAGGGGATGCTGCTCGAAGGAGAACTGAGGGTGTATTGCAGGGCTGTTCCCCGCCCCGTTTCTGTTTATGTGTGAGCAATAACACTTTGAGGGACATGGGAGGGGGGAGTATGCCGGGTCGCCAAGGAACCAGGGGGGACTCAGCCTTGTGGGAGAAGGCCCAGATGCCACTGGAACGATTGGTGCGGGACTGAGCAAGCTAATCCCCGAGGACCGACTCAGACAAGACAATTCAACGACGCCAATTAGAAGTTGGCAGATCAAACTTGCCGCCACCACTTAGAGCACTTGAGTAGACGGGGCAGGCTTGAGGCGATGGCAAGTACCAGCCAAAACATAGACTTAAGTCCTACGGTTCAACCAACATACTTTACTCTAAACGAAACAGACACACAACTTACTTTCGGAGATTTAGCTTAGATAGCATAATGCAAGAAACCAATTCCTTAGGGAATTCCTTCAGTAAATCACGATTCTTTCAATAACCTTCAATTGACCACTCAACTGGAAAATAAGATTAATTAACTTCGACTGGAAAGTTTATGACCGTAGAGTTTATAAGTAGAGAATTTGTTGGGGTTCGGTCAAGGTTAATCAAAAAATACAATTTTATAAATCACCATTATTAGTTTTAAAAATTATTATTATTACATTTTATTACAAAAAATTATCTCGGCAGATGATAAAAATATATAAAATAAAAAATAATAAATTTTTTTAAATTTTATGTTTGGATACTTGACCGAACCCCAACAAATTATTCAGCTCCACTGCTGAAAAAATTGATTTTGTATAAATTTTTTCACTTTTATTTAAATAGTAGCATTGTAAATATATAAAATATATCTGACCAATAGCTTAAGGGAAAAAGAATATAAAAACATGTTTGTACGCAGAGTGCCGTATTACGAATAGAAATTCTCTGATCAATTTGGTCTTTAAAATTTATCCGTTTCGACAATGTGCCTAATTTCATAAGAGCACGATCCATTATCTTTAAGGGGGTTAAATTAAGGGTCAATTTTCAAAATTGCTCTATAAGCCAAACCATTGCCCACCTGAGTTTGGTTCAAATTTGGCAAACACATTGAGCTTTATATATTTTTGGATCTCCTAGTTTTCGAATCAGTAAAATAGATGATTTCTGTTCTGAGGGCAGAAATTTTTAATGGTGATCATGTTTTGATTTGATTAACCTATAGTAGTAAATTTATAAAGATTGTTTTAAACCTTTTATTTAATGATATCCTGTTTGGAATTCTGTTGGTAACGAATTTATTTGAAAAATATATTACGGGTTTAGTATTTTTCAACATTTTTACATAAAATAGAATATTAAATTCAATAAATTTTTTTGTGTTATATAATCCCACGTAAATTGTAACAATTTTTAGTGCAAGGGAACAGAATAAAAAATCTAACTGTCCCAGCCAGAACTCGATCCCTGGCTGGGACAGTTAGATTTTTTATTCTGTTCCCTTGCACTAAAAATTAGTACATATTTTACTGTTTTTCTAAGAGCTTTGTGAACATTTAATGCATATTTGAGTGTTATTTGTTGAAATTGTTCAATTAAAATTCATTTTTAAGTTTAAGTTAGTTTATGAGTGTATGTTTATTGGCCAACTTTAATTACATACTATCACAAAATATCTATCTGAATGACATGTATGATTTTAAAAATAGATTTATTTTTACAANAAAAAAAAAAAAAAAAAAAAAAAAAAAAAAAAAAAAAAAAAAAAAAAAAAAAAAAAACTGTAAGAAGTATGTGCCACATGAGGTAACTAACCCTCCAGATTTTTAACCCTCTTTCTAATAATTTTAATTTCAATGAAATCCAACAAAGATAATGTTACAACTACCAAACAATTGGCTTCAGGAAGCATATAAGGCAAAGAAATGTTTTGAACAAAATCCAATCGTTTACACTTATTTACACTCTTTATATTGCATATTTTTTTTGTAACTCATATAAACATGAATATATTACGATTATACATATAGGTCTTCACATACACCCCCCCCCTCCACAGATTTAAGCCATTAAAACACTTATTGAAATAAAAATTGCAAAAAAAAATTTTTTAAATACTTTTGGAATTTAGTTTCATTGTTTTAAAATTGAAGGGCACTAGAGCGCGTACAGAAAATATATAAATACTATTTTTACTGACCATATTATTACCTTCTTTAATGTAAGATCGGTAAAGATGCCATACAATTTTTAAAATTCTACTTATACTTACTTATAAAATAACTGCTTATAGGATAGCAGTCATTATTATATTTGTTTATATAAATCAAATTAAAATAAATAAATACTGGTCTTAGATGTTTTTGGCTGGGGTTCAGTCAAGGTAGATCCGAAAAATACAATTTAAAAATGTGTATTTTTTTAATACTTTATTGTTAATTATTTTCTACAAGTCTGTAACAGTAATACTGTGTATCTACTAATGTGCTGGTTAATAATCACAGTATATATTTTTTAATTATCTGCAAAAAAAACCAAAAAAAAACTCCATTTAAATAAATATCGCTATCTTTTAATAATAAAATAAATCCAGTTATTAATCTCCTATGGGGTCAAGGTGGTCCAGTGAATCTAGAATCCCGAGCCAAAGTTCAATACTCAATATTCAAAGTTAATTTTTTTATCCTTCGCTTCTGTCAGTAATGATCTAGAGTATTCTTAGAGTTCTCTTTAAAACACCCAGCACTAATTCTCAATTTAATTGGAAAATAAAAACAGACGGAGATAACAGTGTGCTGACCACACACTGCCTCTAGAGTACCCTTGGTCGCAAATAAATAGATTCTCAAAATGTGTACCACCCACAGGCCTATAGCGAAACTATAACTACATATTAAAAAAACAGGAAAAACTTATTTTCCATCAATTTCATAAATAACAAAAGCATTTTTTTTCTAAATTGTACAAGCAAAATAAAATAATTTATTTCGGGGAATTTGCCTATTAACCTACTAAAGAAAGTAATATTTTATGATTTGATCACAAATTTCCATTAGAAAAAGTGATTTAGTTGAAAGAAAGTGGGAGTCTGGAGTAGAATGTTTTAAGGTCACTGGAATCAAATCTAAAGAAACCTACTCTCAGTGAGAGAGAAATAAAAAAAAGAAAAAAAAGAAGATTTATTTAGTCATGAGGGCTCCTGGTATTGGAAGGTCCTAAAAAAACCCTAAAAGGAAGAAAAAAAAAAGGAAGGAGATTGAAAGTTCAGTACAATGTCAGTACAGGAGACCTACTAGTCCTTTTCAGTTTAATCAAAAGAAGCCTAATAACTAATTTAAGGGCAGAGGGTTGACAAACAAAGGGTTGCAAACAGGTTTAGGGAAACGTGCATTTACCCCCTGCGAAGGCCATTTAAAATATTAACAATATCCAAAGGCAAGTTCATGACTGTCTCCAGGGGAGACCATTTCATGAATAAATTTCTTACTGGTGAGCTTAGAGGTCATATAACGCAATTTAGCTGGTACCCCAACAACAGGGCTGACAACGTCACTTCTTGACCTGGATGCACTAAACACTGACATACTAATAAAAAGGTTGTAAAATAATTTGCAATAAATTTTAAAAGAACTAGTGAGAGTTTTTCGCAGACTTTTTTTTTTTTTTTTCTTATAAGAAAATAAAACCGAGTATTTACTAATAAATTAAATTTATTAAATTTTTGGGGTGCCGTTTTAGCCAAAAGGGTCAAAGGTGCACTGCGGTATCGAATTTCCTTATAGTCAAGCTTTATGCAAAAATAAAAGAACTAGGAGTGGTTAGAATAGGTTGGGTGCCTGTTGATTGCCCTCTCAATAATCCAAAGTGGTCAAAGTTTAATAACTTAACACACAGATATACATTAAGAACTGGAAAAAGTATGAGCGTAGTGAAAGCTCACACACAAAAAAGGATAAATTATACAAAGTATTTTAAAATTTAGAGGAGATTGAATGTTCTTCGACAAATAGTAATTAAGTGATACCCATAAATGTATTATAAATCATAATACACACCAATGAATGTTTATATTAACTAGTTAATAAAGAAGATAATAAATAATAAGTGGAGTACTATAAAATAATAAAAAAGTAATATGTTAACAGATTATTATGGAAAAAGATACATTTTAGTCTGTTTTTCTTCAGGAAACTGACATAAATCAGTTATCCCATAGTATACAAATAGTTTACATACGTAAAATGTAAAAATGAATCACAATTGTGTAAAATCGTGCAATTTTTTGAGCATTCCGCAAACAAATAAATCAATAGACTTACACAGGGAAGTCGATTAAATCGATCATATTGAATGATAAGTCTGTCCATAATTTGACAAACAGCGACCCTTGTTTAATGACGTCACTAACATTTAGAATATCCCGCCGTCTCTGTGTTGTCTGATACAATTTTTCTTATAGAAGGAGAAAGGGAAAATCTATGACCTTGAAACTCATATCTAAAAAAAACCCGAGAAAAGCTAATCTTAGAGATGAATAAAATCAAGGGGGAAAATTAGTCAAAAGACTTGCCTATGGCGATTATTATTATATTTATTATTTTTTT